>JAGFPH010015421.1:6590-21286 GCA_018207615.1 Philaenus spumarius | reverse complement strand
AATCACTTGATTACAACATGCAATATTACAAATAAATAAATTCAAAATAGGTCAAATGTTTTAAAGTAGAACCTTTTGTAATTGCAACATCACTTTTTTGCTTTATTTTTAAACCTCCTTTTTTATTTTACTTGATATTCTTTCAACTGTTTCTTTAAAATAGCAATGAATAAATTGCATGCAACAGAAATACGTTTTCAAAGAGGAATCAAAGAATTGATTGAGAACAGCTGTTCGTGACGGACGGTGAGATTTCCTCCAACTGTCCTAACTTTAAATAAGAAACTGTAAGCGTAGAAGTATCTGCTATTGACATTCAGTCGATCCATTGTTACTAATGTTATAATCGGTAATGTAATGGCATTCTACAATTTATATTCCCCTCGATTTTGACTTTTAAGTAGAATCAGTAATTTTATATACACTAGAGGAAACCGCTGCTTGATCCGCACACCAACCCCAATGGAATCTTCAGTACATATAATCATGAAAGTTAATATGGTAAATAATGTTAAATGTTAAAATCAAATTATTTTGTATATTTTATATCTATCAGCAGTTATAATAAAGGTTAAAAGAACCAGTAAGGCTCAGGTCTTACACTTTAATAAAAACCTAACCTAAAAGTTAGAAATGCAAATAATTGCATCAAAGTTTGAAATCAGATGTTAATGGATATATTGGAGCAAACAACTGTTTTATCTGTTATGTTATTCAATTGGTTGCTTAGGTAATAGGGCTAAATGTAAATACATGTGTTGGTTTCTCAGTCTAGGCCTAACTTAAGATTTTTTCCGACTAAATTTACAAACATCGTTTCTATCCGTTTCAGACCATTTGGAGACGATACCCAAAAATCATTACTTTATGTATATAATATATTTATTTATAATACAACATTTATTTATTACTTTCCTTACTCTATACTAGGTAAGGTAAGTATTGCGATCGACCCAAAAATTCGATGTCGAGTTTTCATAATATATTTACGTTTCAAGGCCCCCTGAGTCCAAAAAATGCATTTTTGGCAATTGGTCTGTCTGTGTGTCTGTGTGTCTGTGTGTGTGTGTGCGTGTCCGGAGTGCACAGGGCAAACGGCTGGACGGATCGAACTGAAATTTACAGGATATCTTCAAACACGTAAACAATTAAACCCATGTAAATTTGAAGCAAATCGGAGGTGGTGTCTTACCGTGGGACCAGTTTTTAGCACATTTTTGGTATTTACTCCAAAACCCCTCTAACGATTTTGATTAAACTTTGATAACATACTCTACTCAGACCCCCTTAACACGCTATGTACGCTATATACCCTTAAAAATTCGTTGAAAAAAGTTATTACAAAAACGCAAGTTATTTTGTTTGTATCTCCGAAATAGCTCGTCCTATCGACTTGAAAATGGCCTCATTCGATTCAGCGTCCAAAAGAATGTCAAAAAAGATACCCCACTCAACTTTTTCCATTTTTTCAAAAATTGACCCCAAAAACGCCCTTTTTGGGGGCAAAAATGACTTTTTTTAAACTAGCCGTGTTTGGTATCGACCTTGACATTTTTGGGGGTGAGAAATCGATTGAGACCAAAATCAGGTCCGTGGGATTAACCGTTTTGAAGTTAGTACCGCTTTCTTCGAAACGGATACTCCTATTAACTCGAAAATGGTATCATCAATCTCTCGCTCGAAAAATTTGGTAATTGATACAGCATATATTTTGGTAAGGAAAGTTGTGTGATGTGCACACCAGATGTTTTTTCTTGCTTGGAAGCAGGAATAATTCGACCACGCAGCTGATCCGCTGACGTGAGTTGAGCAAATTTGGAAAATTAAGTTTATAGGCCTATGTTTTAGGGTTTCACCAACAATTTGGGACATATGTCTATTCACGACGGTGCTGAATAGCTGTAAAATAGTACGCGCGCCATTGGTATTATCTTCAATACACAAAGCATTGCGTGATTCGCACGCCATTCCGCATATTGGGATTATCTTCAATAAACAATGGATTGCGTGCTTCGCACGCCATTCCGCATATTGGCATTATCTTCAATACACAAAGCATTGCGTGCTTCGCACGCCATTCCGCATATTGGGGTTATCTTCAACCCCCCACGGTAGAATCCACCACATGGCTTTGAACCGGGTACTTCTATGGTATTTTACGTTTTGATCGATTTTGGGAGAACCAAGCGTAAGAATAAGGTCAAGTAAAAAAACAAAATGTGCAGAATAATATCCTTCATTTATTTTTGTAGATAAAACTCTAAAAAAAGTTTAGTTCTCGTACGAAAAATCTCAAAAAATGTTTACTTTCGGTCAAGAAATATGCTTCCGGCTGTTGGATTTTTTTGACTAACGAACTCGTCCGAGCGACATAGACAACTAACGCGTGTACCAAATATGGACCAATCGGACTTAAAATGCTCCCGGTAGAGTGAGAATACGTATTATACTATTTTTAATGACACAAAAAACGTGTTCTGTGGGCCGTGTTCAGTGCTCATTTACTACTCTCGATCTTAGGTCTTACCACAAGGATCACTGCAATAGCTCATCTTTGTAATGGAAATTCTCTAATAAAAAAGATACTTAAGTTTGTTATGTTCACGTATTAATATAATGATGCAGGTTAGCATACTCTGTTTGAAGTTATTGTTAGTTAATGATGGATGTTGAATTTTATTATAATTACTTGTTCGGACATTATTTGCCGTTAGCATATTTTATACTGGTAAACATATCATTGTTATTGGTTTATCTGTTTATGAAAATATGTTGACTGTCATGCAAACTAGTGAGCCTGTAAAAGTAATTAAAATTGAGACAGTAATCTGCAGGCAACTATTACTTGAAAAGTGTATTGATATTTTGCTTTTTAATACGCTTTTATTAGCTTGTTATGTCTCTATGTAACGTAATCTTTGAACGTGATTTTCATCCACTTCAAAACGTCGGATTGATTTGAAACTTTGCACACTTATCAAGGACCGACGACAATGCAATATTAATTTTTTGGGGTGTAGTAAGCGAGCACTGATCATGGTCCCCAGAACACGAAGTGATTTTCACCCCCTTCAAAACGTCGGTTTGGTTTGAAACTTTGCAGACTTATCAAGGACCGATGGATGAATAAGCAATATTAATTTTGTTGGGTATAGTAAGTGAGCAGTGATCATGGTTCCCAGAATACGTTTTCGGGTGTCATTAAAAACTGTATATACAGGGTGATTCACGACGATATGCAGAAACTTCGGGAGCTCATTAATTTTGTTGGGTGTAGTAAGTGAGCACTGATCATGGTCCCCAGACTAAAAAATAAGAAAATAAAAAATAGTTTAAAAAACTATTAGTTTTAAACTATTATCTATTTACTGGAACTTTTAATTTACATTTAACGGAAAACATTTAATTTAGTTTCTTGCTGTGTTCAAATCTATAGTGAGTGTCCACAGTTTGCACCTGTACAATTTACATGTCGATGTTTTATTGTAGTGAAGGGGAAGAATGTTTGCAAAAGAGACAAGTGCTGAAACAGTAAAGGGTGTTTGTTTTCTCAATAAACCGTGCAACACGTACAGAAAATCAATACCTTTTACGATTGCAGAACTGAGTTTGTCCTTGTGTGCTATCCTTTAGAATCCTTCTATGGTAAGTTGGGAACTTACTACATTTCTGAGTTAAAATGAATCCATAGATATGGTGACGCACAAGTAACAAATTTATTTTAGGATAGACTTAAAATAAAACATTAAACAATTTTGTTTTTATTTTAGTTTTAGTTTAGAATGTTTTTTTTGGTTTGAAAAGCTAAATAGATATAATTTTGAAATAAATAAAGGAAGCAAGTTAAATTAAAAATAGAGGTAACACAGAAAACTAAGAATTTTAATAAATAGGTTTATGTAATCTTTTCTTTGGTTTTTAAATAATTCGACCACGCAGCTGAACCGCTGACGCGAGTTGAGAAAATTTCCAAAATGAAGTTTATAGGGTTATGTTTTAGGGTTTCAAATACCAATTTGGGAAATAGGTCTATTCACGACGGTGCTGAATAGCTGCAGAATGGTTTGCACGCCATTCCGCATATTGGGAGTATCTTCAATACAAAATACGTTGCGTGCTTCGCACGCCAACTCTACGGTAGAATCCACTACATGGCTTTGAACCGGTTACTTCTATTGTATTATACGTTTTAATCGATTTTTGGGGAACCAAGCATCCTACATTTATATTTGTAGAAAAAACTCAAATTCATCAAATTCATTCTCGTAGGAAAACTCTCAAATAAAAAACTTGCTCCCTATTTTGGTTTTTTTGGCTAACGAACTCTTTGAGCGACGTAGACAACAACATGTGTACCAAATTTGAACCAAATCGGACTGAAAATGCGGCCGCTAGAGTGCGAACACATATATACAATTATATATACATATATATAAACATGATCATAATATATGATTTTTAATGACACCCCAAAACGTGTTCTGGGGACCATGATCGGTGCTCATTTGCTACTCCCGACCTTTTTTCGTACAATAAGGGCCACTGCAATAGCTCATTTTTCCTATGGAAATTCGCTAATAATGAATACGACCCTGATGTTTTTGAAATTGTATACAGTACATTGATAAGTATCTAAGTCAACGAAGTACAATAAAGGTTTACTTACTGACTTATTTGTCCGTTAAACGACTTCTGACTTCCTTTTTTTTCCCTACTAATGTCGCGTTTCGAAGATTTACTCCATCATCAGAAATATTATCACTCTTATGTGCTCGCCAAACGTTTAATAAAACACACAAACGCTGAGAACATAGTAATTTTAAGCGTTGGATGCGTCCCGTAAGGTCGTTCAGGGACAAAACTGTCGTCTCGTGGTGACGTTTACTAGACAACCCGTTATCTTGTATATTGAGCTGTGTCATAGAGCTTGCTCGAGGAGAAATGAAGATGGTCGTTCGTAACTTTGTTTTCGTTGTACTTGAAAACATTGTATATTTCATACTCTTCAAAAGCATCCATAACTTTTTTGCATATGTGTAATGGTATCAAGTTGGTGTCAAAATTTGGATAGCTAAGGTCTTTCTGTATTCGGTGGAGGGCATAATTAGATTCATTTCCATCTATGTTCTTTTTCGGCAGATATTCCTTGAATCTTTTTTGCTCTTCTCGTTTGGCCTAAGTAGAATGGATCACATTCACCGCAGATTAACTTAGGCTATAAACTACAGTTTTATATTACGATTCCCCGCCTGGTATTTGACTGAGAAGTTTTAACGTGTCATTAAATGGTAAAAAAGGAAGTCACGTGACGGACACATAATACAGGAAGTAAATCGTCAACGTTTTAAGGGGCTCCGGGGCGCCCTACCTCGGCAATGTTAAAAAAATACAATATTTAAGGGACATTATCTCAGAAACTACTGGCTCAAAATTAGTAAAATTTTATCAGTGTGTTAGTACAAAATTTAAAATGAGGGTTTTGCAATACAAGCATTTGAATACATTTTGTCATTATTTTTATAAAATCATAGAATTTTGACCAGTTTTTGTCATGTTTCTCAGGCATAACTTAGAAATGATCTCTTATATTACAAAATGCTCTCTTTAAAACCTGTAGTATACTCCATTTAACAACCGCTGAAAATTTCAGATCATTATGTTAGATAGATTTTGATAAAATGTTCCTTTTGTGAATAAAATATATGATTTCCGAAAAACATGTTTAAAGTTTTACTTACATATTTAATACATACCAGCCCCATATGCAGGGTTGTCATCAGCTGAATATCATCAAAGACTGTATAATCAGGTTAGGCAGTACAGAAAAAGCTAAATATCCCTACCAAAATGAAAATTCCCACCATAGGCGGCAATTTTAATTATTTTCAAATTGGATAAATCATATCAAATTGTTAAGAATATGATACAAAATTTGTCTTATTATCATGTGACATACGAACCGAAAACGTACTTTTACCCACTTAGAGTTGAGATATAATAATAAATTTAGGCTAGCTTTAAAGCTAAATAAAAGGGCAATAATACAGTGTAAGCAATAAAAAACAAAACAATAAATTAAATTTTAGGTGCTCCGGAGCCCCTGAAGTTCGTTATGCTATAATGATAATTATTTCTTCGAAAATTGTATTCCTTTTTGTGTCTCTTTCACCAGACTTTGGTTGTGTGTGTGTAAGAGTAAATTTGATAATAATTCTCAAACTTCTAATTGATAACACTACACATTATTTCCATTGTGTTTGAATTACCAGTCTTCTTAGTTCTAGCTGTAAACACTCCGGCGAAACCTTAGCGACGAATAAATCCCTTTTGTTACTGCAAACACTCTCTGCAAAACCATTGCAAGCAGATGACTTTTTCATTGCTTCGTTGAGTGTTGTGTCAGAGAATGCCTCTTTAAGTACTTTTTGGTTTACAACAGCTGGACTGTGGAGCTCAAGACAATAACTTGTGCTGGAGCTCACTTCCACACTTTTCTGTTCTAAGTAATTTTATGAAATATTATATTTGGACAACAAGAAGAAATAATTTTTTTTTTTAAGGCAGAAAGCTTTATCACGTAGAATAATATGAATCTCTTAAAATAATAAGTAGTATTGCTTATATTATTACTTACAAACAAATAGTTATTTACCTTATTGTAATGTTTCTATTTCATTAATCGTCTTTTTTCATACAAAGGGTGTCCCATTAATTCAAACTTCGGGGAATGGTTCTATGGGTCAAAATAAGAAAAAAAGTTCATATAAACTCAGACCCGAAACGCTTCGATTTCTAGTTATACTCCATTCTGTTTTTTGTAGAAAATAATTCTGATCTAGAGAACGGTTTGACAGATTGAGTTCAACCATGTCACGAAGTTTAACCTAACAATGATATATCTCAAGAAAAATAAGCGATTAAATCCAATCATGAGTTTCAAAATGGCGGCTGTTTGCATATTTCAAACCTAAATTACTCAAAAACCCGTACGTTTTAACAAAAAATGTCATGTTACATTTTTTGCAGCCTTTTTGATTCCCTATCGGATGGTGTAGCGTCAAAACAATCGGATAAAGGATAACAGCTGAGTTAAAGATAATGACAGCAAATGTACATACAATATCGCTGTGTTTACTGTGTTGGTATAGGATGCCGAGTTGAACAAACCAATTACACATAAATTAACTATTGTCCTTCATCCGATTGTTTTAACAGTTACACCATCCAATCAAAAGGGCTACAAAATGGTGTTTTGGTATTTTTTGTTAAAATGTACGGGTTTTGAGTAATTTAGGTTTGAAATTTTCAAACAGCTTCCATTTTGAAAATAATTATTGGATTTAATCGCTTACTTTTCTTGAGATATATCGTTAAGTTAAAGTGACAAGTTTAAAATCAACTAGCATAACAGTTTTCTAGATAAGAGTTATGTTTGTACAAAACCAAAATGGCGGATATCTAGAAAACGACGTGTTTTCGGGTTTGTGTTTATATGAACTTTTTTTTCTTATTTTGACCCGTGGAATCATTCCCCGAAGTTTGGAACTTTACTTATAGTACACCCTGTATACAATCCTAATGGTTAACTTATTTATACCAGAGAAGATGTACCGCAGGAAAAGTAGTCCAGCTGGAATTTAATTTAAATAATCTCTGCATTGACATGGAAAATGCTGACAAGCAATCCAATGTAACTGCAGAATAATAGTTCCAAGAATAGGTTTTTTTTATTCAGAAAGAGAAATATCAAAGTATAATGCAAGAGATATTCTTGAGTTTTACAATTACAGACTTTAAAACAACACGCCACTATATTAGAGTTAGTTATGTATTTCCATTTCCATCCATTTTGACCAGTTCACCAAAGCAGCATGGCATAAACAAGCACCATTCATACTAGAAGATGAATAATAAGTCAAATGGTAGTTTTCGCTACAACCTCTCTAATGATAAACATAGAGTAACTTTAAGTTGGGAAAGGTGTGTAAATAACACAATCAATTAAAACCTCTTTAAAATTATGGTATCAACATTACAATGGTGGACAAGATGAAAAGATAGATCACTTTTTCGAGGCTTCGGCTCGTGTTTTTTTTTTTTAATACTAAAAAATGTGACGTTTTTGTCCATGGGCGAAAGTACCTATGGGCAGAGGAGGGCCACGTCCCATAGCTCCCAGGGAAAGGAAAATATGTATATTATTAAAATTATAGTCAAGCATTTTTTCTTAAAGAGATTAGCACTAAAATATGTTTTAAATGTTATGTGTCGTTTGATTTTACATATACTTATTTTATTTTTACAAGAGTTCAAGCACGAGCTACAATGCCCTGTGTATTGAAAATACTCCCACTATGGAGTTTGGAATGCGAAGCACGCAATGCATTGTGTATTGAAAATACCCCCAATATGTAGGTTGGCGTGCGAAGCACGCAATGTATTGTATATGGAAAATACCCAAAATACGGGGGTTGGCGTACAATGCACTGTCCTTCGACCGCTTCTCATAGTGTTCAGTGTCAAGCTCACATTTGCGTCCTTAGCAGTGAACGTGTTAAGCATACTTACCCGGTCTAACCCCCCCACTAGAAAATATCATATGGACGCCCATGATTTCGTCACGTTTCTGTCACGCTAGAAAGCTCCAGAGCTTTTCAAATCTCCGCGATAAAATTACGATGATTTTGGCACCACCAGAAGTTTTCTACGACGTCTGTGAGTGCATATTTCGTGTTCGCAGAGAGACAGACGCACAGACACAACATTTTGTATTGCTTTATCATGTTTAGATACCTCGTAAACGACAAAAAAGTCATATAAAGTGGGGGTAAAATTTTTAGAATTTTCGCAAGATTTAAATAATTCAACATTTTAATGCGAGCCGATGTAACTTCCATCTTTCATAACTTTGAATAACCAACAAATTATAATTTAGTTAGTATAGCAACACAAACAGCCATTACTGTTGAATACACATCGAGCTATTTGCATACTATGATTACTGCAGGGGCAGCTTCAGGGCTGTCCTGTGACTGTAATGTTTAATGAAGCCGGTCTTTTTGCAACAAATCCAAATATAAACATTTATACACAAAATAGTGGGTGTGTGCATGATATCATTGTGTTGTACAATAGGCCTACACTTTTTTAATTGCAATTCGATTTTAAACCATCAAAGGGTTATGATTAAACATTTTAATTTACAGTAAAACTTTATATAAAATAATTAGTTGGAACCCCTGCGTGCTCCGGACGCCACCTTCCATACACATAATCATGTTATGTTTTCTTTATAATAAATGTCTAGGATTAATAATAAATACAAAGATAAGATGGGAAATAATGTTAAATGTTCAAATCGAACTATTTCGTATATTTTATAACAGCAGTTATAATAAAGGTTAAAACAACCAGCAAGGCTCAGGTCTACAATTTAATAAAAACCTAACCTAAAAGTTAGAAATACAAATAATTGTTTCAAAGTTTGAAATCAACTGTTGATTGAAATATTGGAGCAAACAATTGTTTTTGTTATTCAATTGGTTGCTATGATAATAAATGTAAATACATGTGTTGGTTTGTCAGTCTAGGCCCAACCTAAGATTTTTTCCGACTAAATTTACAGATATTTAAATAAAATGTGTTTTTATCAAAATCAATAATAGCCTATGTTACTCAGGGATAGTGTAGCTTTTTATTAGTAAAACCATGTTTTCAAGCGGTACAGTAGTTCCAGAGATTACCCCCTACATACAAACAAACACATATTTTTTCTTTATAATATTAGAATAGAATAGATAATAGTCAAACTGCTGGTTGAAATAAGCTAAGTGACTCAGTATAAAAGCGGTTTAATTATCATAAACATTTCTATAGTCATCTAGTTTAACAAAACTATTGTTTAGAACATTTGTCTTCTTATTTATCCGCCTTTCTTAGCTTTGTCTTATCTTCGCCTGACGCGTTTCGGTTAGACCCCATCTTCAGAAGCTTTGTACAAAGCTAAGAAAGACGGATAAACAAGAAGACAAATGTTTAAAGCATCTTAGCAGAAATAATAAGAAGAAATGCAGTGATTATTGTTTAGAAGTTCAGTCATATTTTTAGTATTAGTTACAAGAGAATAACTGCATCAAACAATATGTTTAGAGTTTAAAACTAAAATTACAAGACATTTATGTAATAAATAAATAATCTACAATCTAAAAATATTCCTACTAAACTAAAAGATAAGAGTGTGCTGATTTTGGTATAATGATCAGCTTTCTTGAGATGTCCGTGTATTAATAATGCCTCTATTTGTAGAGTTTATTTTTCAACAACGTATTAGATGATTTGTAATTACACTTTTTAAGTCTTATATAATAACCAGTAAGCCCCCGTTAAAAATCACAGGCAGATTAATTAGATCCACATCAGAAATACTTTATTAAAAAAAAAAAAAAAACTATTTAAAACAACATACTTTAACTATGCCTACTTAACTATGCTAACGGGGATTTTTAACTCGGTAAATGTTTACAATTATAAGGACTATAAAACTGTAGGACTATTCGTTGAAATTTTGTACTTATATATATACGTTAGGCCTATCTATATATATAAACTCGAAATACCACTCACTCACTCACTGACTCACTCATCACCATTTCTCAAAACTACCGAACGGATTGAAATGAAATGTTTTATGTAGCTTCCTCTAGAGCCATAGGTGCTCACTGCGAAAGGGTTTGAAAAAATTCGAAATTTTAGGGGGGATTTGGGGGATAAAAGTTATTAAATCACGATTTCTTCAAAACTACTGAACGGATTGGAATGAAATTTGGTATGTAGCTTCCTCTAGGGCCATTAGTGCCCACTAAGAAAGGGTATGAACAGTTTCGAAATTTTAGGAGGGGTTTGGGGGGATCAAAGTTACTAAAATCATAATTTCAGATCTTTTATAATTATGACAATTGTGCTTTTATTATTTAATATCTATATATATAAAAGCCAAATACCACTCACTGACTGAACACTTAAAAAGAATACAATTACGTTAAAAAGACTGAAAATACCAACCACCACGGGCAACGCCGTACGGGTCAGCTAGTTATAATATATTTAAAGAAATATAATAATATTATCTTTTAATTGCTTCTCATTTTATATTGATAGATCAAATGATTTACAAGTTATTAGTATTAAGTTATTATCAAGAAGTGAAGAAATTAATAACCTAATATGTGTATATGTTATAGGAAGATGTACGAACGTTTCCGAAGTTCAGGGAATACGTATCTTTTGTTTAAATTTGTATAAACGAATATATCAACTCCTTTAAAAGCGATTGTACGTACGAACGTACGTACGTGGAGTAACATTTAATATAACAGCTGATTTCACCCATCATCTGTAAACCCAGTGTATATTATAGTTTAAGGTTATGTTTACAACTGCAATCATTACTAATAGTTCTGTGACCAGTAGACCTCGCTCGTTTAAATAACAAAAATGTGGTTTTGAGCTTAGGTTAAAAATAGTTTGCCAGTAACGAAGTAAGCACAAGGTTTAGCCAGTGAAACATTATTTTACAATTCCCGCGATTCCGATATTTCTAGTTCTCGTTTTTATTTCTTTTCTTGAGCTTTAACTGCTAAAGATTTTCTTTTAGAGGCATTGTGTTTTATTTAGGTTAATAATGCGTAAGATAGCTAAAAATATCGCGTTATAGAGGGACAACATACAATTAAATATTTACATACTTAAATATTTAAGCTTAATAATGTATCATAAGTAAACTAAAGTTCCATATCATAATTCAATATTAGAAATAATGAAAACAAACGATGTTAAAACGTCGTGATAGCGATCTCAACCCATGTACCAACACTTCCCACGGTTTCCTAAGGTCATTTTTTGTATGTCCTTTATCGCCGCGAGGTTTCATTTGTTTCATCTCATTTTGTAATTCAATTAAATCTAAGTCAAATACTTTTATGAAATTTACAATGATAATTTACAGGTATACAGTTCAATTCTTTGATTTATACTCTACACTTTCTTATAATAATATTTCATTTTTGGTCATATGATATATTCCTAAATTACTATTCAAAACAGGCCTAGTTTTGTTAGCAGTCTTGTAGTAGGAACATAAAAACTGGTGTTTTCAAAATAATAAATTTGTACTTGATAAATATTTCTATACAATTCTATTTACGAAACTTTTTTACATTTATGAAAAAAATTGCAATAATTTTTACTACTTTTATGTAGGCCTAAAGTTAAAAATTTTCCTTTCGTTACTGAACGTGATTGTTTCTTGAGCTAATAAATTTCTTAATTTTACTTCAATAATTGTTTTACTGGCATATATGAATTCTTTAAACCTTTATGTACAAAAAAGCTATGGAAAAATTTAGAATTGGTTTAGAATAATTAGAATTGGTTTAGAATAAACGTATAAAAACATGGTTGAAATACAAAAACTTGGACGATTTTTAACAAATTCGAAGTTTACGGCCATTTTGTGAGCTTACCGTTAGAGATACGGGAAAAAATCAAGAATACAATTTTGATTAAAATTTAATTTTGTTTAACAAAATGTTATTAGTTTTTAAATTGGAGTTACGGTTAAGCCACAAACTGGCTTTGGAAAAAAGCTTACACTGAGAGAAACGGTCCGGCCGCCATTTTTATTTTATTTAATACTGAAAATGAAAAATGGAAAAACCGTATATATACATGGCTCGGCCTAGGAATAAGGAACATTCATGCAAAAAATCATATCGGTCAAGGCGTTTGGCCGTAATCGTGAGACAGACACACAGACACACAGACTCACAGACATGCAGACACAGACACAATGCCGAACGGTCGAGTTAAAACAGAGACCTCGCTTACGCTCGGTCAATAATGTCTTGTGAAGTAGATTTTCTTAAATATGAGCTAAACAACTAATGTATGCTATAATATACGTTATAATATTTGCTTTGAGGTTAGAAACTATATAAAAATACAACCTTTTATCGTAAATATATTTTTTTATACAAAGTTAAAGAAAAGATACATATATCTCTAGCTTAGAAAACATTCCTACATCTAAAAAGCTGATTTCGCCCATCATCTGTAAAACACAAACCTAGCATTTACTATGCAAACCTTGGGGTTATGTTTACAACTTTAATAAATATAGGCCTAAGTCTTGTAATGTTAATAACTTCTAAATCATTTGATCTATCAATATGAAATAAAAAGCAATTAAAAGATAATATTTGTATCTTTATTTAAACATATAATAACATACACAAATAAATTTTTTTACAAATATTCATGCAGTTTTATAATCGTTGTAATTGTACACATTTACCAAGTTAAAAGTCCCTGTCAGCATAGTTAGTTAGTCCTAGATAAAGTTTGTTGTTTTAAAATAGTATTTTGTTGAATGATGTATTTCTGATGTGTATCTATTAATCCGCCTGTGATTTTTCACGGGGGTTTACTAGTATTATTATTGATAAAAGGTTAATAGAGTGTATAACCTCAAAGCAAATCTTATAACGTATTATATGATACATTAGTTCTATAACTCATATTTAAAAAAAACAAACAAAAAAACAACTTCACAAGAAATTATAATCATTAAAGTTGTATAAACATAGTTCCAAAATATAATCTACACTGGGTTTTCCTTAAGTATTGCAGACTAGGGGCTATGCCTTGCTCGCTTCGCTTGCTAATCCTTACGGTGACATTCGGTGATGCGAATGCAAACCAAAAAAACCCTAATTTGATTCATAACTTTTACATTTTTTAATAGTATTTGTTAATGGAAATTATGATTGATTAGGACAGAGACACTTGTATCTAATTTGAGCGGTGGGAGTAGTTGTGATCTGTACATAATGTTAGACGTAGATCGAAATAGACACACAATATCCCAAAATGTTTTCTACAAAATCTCTAATATTATCTATACAATTTTATTTTTTCTATTTTTTTTACAGGAATTTTAAATGTTTTCTGAATACAAAGTAACCTAATATGTTCCTTGAAAAGTCCTCTACATGTTATTGAGAATTTTGTAAAAATCGGTTCAGCCATTCTTGAGATTAGCCCGTCCAAACAAATATCCAGACATACAGAGAGAGAACAAATTTATAAATGTGTGTTTATTTTTTGGTTATGCGTAAATAACCATATTAGCTTAGAAAAAAGCGTATATTTTGAAACACAGACAGACACTTCAATGTGTTTTATTTATGTGTATAGATATATTGTTGATTTATTATTATTATTTTTATGTATTTATGACGTTGCTACAAGATTTAATAGTTGTCTGAAAGATAAAATAAGATAAATAAACTAAAGTAACCAGTATGTAATCTAATTATTTTTAGATTAAGATACACTAAATATGTATATATATACACTCCTTGATTTTTCAAGTGACACGTGTATAAGAACGCGAGTGGGTTGGTGTAATATAAATTATATAACCTCACCACGCCACTTTGCCTCTAGCAGAGAATTTCTAATACCCAATACTTTCACTTCATTGGTCTGTCGGATGTATTCATGCATAGCTTAACGCCTTGAACTTTGATGGCAAAATTGAACTGACCCTTCGCCTCATCCTACCCAGCTAAATTATTCTCGTGCAATATTACACCTTCATATTTACGCAGTGTAAAACGTCTACTATTCATACAAAA
>JAGFPH010015420.1:0-16804 GCA_018207615.1 Philaenus spumarius | reverse complement strand
CCATCGAGGAAATTATATGGAAAGAGGTAGTTATAATGGTGATCAACACAAATGGCGAAGTGAGAGAAATGACCGTAGCGAAACCAGTTGGAGATCCCGACCCAAAGATAACAGAGAGCATCCTCAAAACCAAAATGACAATCAGAACCACTTGAAGAACTGCTGCTGGAGGGCTGAGGGTCGAGCAAAAGTTGAACCATCAAAGACTGAAGAAACTTACAGATTTCCTGTACAACTTGAACTAAAAGATTCTTCATAAACACGTCAAGTCTTATCATTTGTATTTTATTGGATCTTACTGTAATGCAATTGATAGAAAGTACCAGATCTATATAAATAAATTATGATTAAATAATATTGTATTCCTATAAAAAATAATGTTTTTTCTTTGTAGATGAATAAGTTTTTTATGGTTATTTGTCAAAAATCTTAAATATAAATAAGGTATTATTCTGACAGAATTGTTTTATTTTGTTTGACATTGTATATTTTCACCAGAAGGCTTTATTTATTGGCTTTGTATATTAGTAACATTCTTAAGTATTAAATGTTTGTTTTAGATACCAAATGTATTTCAGTAAATAAATTCTTTTCACTTTTTAATTATTCACTTAAAATTTTTTCTTTTTTAATTTCTGGGGACTATTTCCTGGAAATAAATATTATAATTTCATGGAAAATAAAATTGTGTTTATAATTTCTGAATAAGACAATTACTTTTCGAATTATTCAGTTTTCTGCTACAGCGTTTTAAAAAAATGCTAGCAAATCGGAAACCTGGAAATACTTAAAACACGATTTTCTAAACGGTTAACAATGAGAGAAAACCTTTTTCAGTGAATATTCTCCTTTCAATTCTAACACATTTGTGGTATGTATCTATCAAATTGAAATAATTTGTTTATGGGTTATTGAAGAAAAATTATTTTACAAATCACAAAAAGCTGAATAATTTAAAAAATAATAGTATTATTAAAAAACTACAAACTCACATTTATTCTCCATGAAATTATGTATATTATGATATCCACTTCAAGATAATATCCCCCAAAAAGTTTTTTTTAAACCCTACTTTTCTATAATTATTTTCTCAAAAACTATACGAGATTTTGAAAACGTCGGATTAAAAAATAGACTATTTCATAACTTTCCTTTTTATAGCCTTGAAAAAATGTTTATATTGAAGTTACAGTTTTACTAAAAATCCCCAAACTCCCAGGGTAGTTAATATTTTTGGAAACTTTTGGTACATATTAATTCTATTTGCCATCCTGCTTCTTTTAATGTAATAAAATCTATGAAAATCCAAAGTTGGTTTTTATTTTAAAATGTTGCAAAAGGGATCCTTACAATTTTCTAAGTTGCCTAAAACACCTGGGTTTTCTGGCTTATATCTTGGAAACTATCAGTGATATCTTTCGGAAAAAATTTAATGAAAACGTGGGCTTTTCTCTTTCATTGTGTGAAACATCATGTCATTTGGTTTTATAGTTTTTCTGCTATAGCGTTTTAAAAAAAGCTTGCAACCCAAAAATACAGAAATGCTTAAAACACGATTTTCTAAACGGTTAAAGATGGGAGAATACCTTTTTCAGTGAATATTCTCCTTTCAATTCTAAGACGTTTGAGGTACGTATCTATCTTCAAATAATTTGTTTATCGGTTATTTAAGAAAAATCATTTTTGAAATCACAAAATGCTGAATAATTAGAAAAATTATAGTGTTATTCAAAAAGTACAAATACAACTTTATTCTCCATGTAATTGTGTATATTATAATATCCATTTTGGGAAAAAGTCCCCCAAAATTTTTATCTAAAAGAATCCCTAATTATCAATCATTATTTTCTCGAAAATTATACGAGATATTGAAAATGTCCCATTAAAAAATAGACTTTTATCTATAATAAAACAGTATATATTTCATCACTAGGGCCGAAGTGGCGCTTTTCGATACTCTTTTCAAAAACGATAATTACCCTGGGAGTTTTGGGCTTTCAAGTAAAACAGTAACTTAATGTAAGCATTTTTTTCAAAGCTGTATAATTCGGTGGCTATAAAAAGGAAAGTTTTGAAATAATGTTTTTATTATAGATAAATGTCTATATTTTAATCGGATGTTTTCAAATTTTCTATATCTGGAATATTTTTTGAGAAACTTGTTATTAAAAAGTAGGTATTTAAAAAAAATTAAACATTTTGGGGGGACTTTCCGAAATGGTATAACGTCTTTGACATTTTTACTACCTTCTGCCTTTACCGACTATCTTCCCTCACGTAGTTATCCTTTTCTCCGCTAGGCGCCGACTCTGTACGGTATCTACAGTTAGTAAGTAAAGACCGGGTCTGCCAGGTGACCAGCTGTTTTCTTATCTCGTAAGTTGAACTGTACTTAGCTTAGTGATGGAACGTTCTAGTAAAGTCGCCATTACATTCCGTTATGAACTTCACTCCTGGACGCCACTAAATTTTCTAGTTATGTCGTGACATTTTCTTAATTAATTTAGTCGCGAGTTTTACTACTGCGCGTGGCTAATTAAAATGCTTTTATCATAAGTCCTTTCTTCTGAATACCAGGTACGTTAGAATGTTTTAGCTTTACATTTCTTGGTTATGAAATATACTCCTTGTAAAATTTTATAAAGTTAGTTTTACATTTTATATTGTAAATAATATTTCAAGCTCATACAGTTTAATTCAAAAATCTATGTAATTCATTTTTCTACAGCCTAACTTTAAACTTTAACTTTTACAGCCTAAAATTTTAAATGTTATGCATTTAACACACCATAGCCTATTTTAACAAAGGCTAGCCTATACAGTTATTTTCTGTACAAATTTAAAGCAGTGTAAACTAGAATATTGTGAACTTTTAAAGAGCTATATCCAATAATTATATCTTTGATATATTTAGTGTTACAAACCAAGAACATTTTTAAGTTTACCATGTGCTTTTTACTGACATGTAGAAACATTTAAATGTAACAGACAAGTCCTGTAGTAACATTTACAATCTTTTAAAGTGCCTACTTGTCACTTTGTGCCAAAAATATTATAAAGGCAAACTTTTAAAACTATCTGTTTTACTATGCTTTTTTATAGCCTAATTGCATTCTAAAAAAGGTTGTTATTTTGTTTGATGCAGTTTTCACTGGTCCAAGTATCATATCATAAATGCAACAACAACTTATACCCTGCTGTTAAAGCCAACATTCTACATGCAGCTTTACTAGATACTTTTCGGCGACAGTGCTTTTGCATACATAACTATAAACTAAAAATTTTGTAAATTACTTAAAAAATCTGCAGTGGACTTTATAATGAACTTTGAATAGGCTGTGTTTTTGTAATTTTTGTGATAAAAAAAAAATGAATAGTATATAGAACATGTCTTTTGTATTTAATAAAATTGGGAGGTGCAGCTATAGCATATTTTGGACCTTAGCCCTAAGGGCTCTATATTAGAAAATTTATATACCTTTTTTTTATAGAGAGACGTCTCATAATTCTTTATTTTTATTTATTTAATTATACTTAGCTTTACAGTTGGCCAACGACATAAATATTTATTCTTAAACAAATCCATGGTACTTCATGTTAATATTTTTTTTGTAATCTTGTTTAGTCTTTTCTGTATAAATTCTGTAATCATTATTAAAGGGGAGGGATTTTGATTTTTGGGGAGGGATTTTAAATTAAAATTAACCTTATATATGTATATCTGTAATCTGATGTTTTCTTTGTACTAAGGGCATATAATTAATTATTCTATTTTTGTTAAGGGCATATAAACTTTTTTTTATTTTGATTAATAAACCTAAAATTATATCTAGTTCTTTGGTTTATTGACTTAACCTCTAGGTATCTTATAAATTGTAAGTAATCAGCTGAAACATTCCTACGTTTGGTGATTTTAAATTTTAAGGTAAGTTTTGAACATGACCAATCTATGTGGCCCAGTATAGCTTCCGTTCCCTTATTTTAATCTTTTAGTAAGATTGGTACAATGGATATCACAATTCCATGGAGAATAAAGTTTTGTTTGTTCTTTTTGGGATTTTAAGTAAAACTGTTACTAGCCCAGGCAAATTAGTCTTTTGCTTCCTAAAAATAAGCCAAAGCTGGAAATGAAATTAATCCACTTTGGGCATCCCAAATAAGAGTACTAATATAAGTTTGCGACCGTTTCTGAGCATGGCGTAATGTTTGGGAGCCGAAAAACCGCGGTATTTTGGCACCTTTTTCTGTTTTTTGCTTATAACTCGGAAACAGCTTATCGTACGGGTGAAAATCTTGTATAATTAATTAAAGAGGACAAAATTAAGCGTCTAATTAAATTAAAGATGTCTTTAATCGTTTGTACATTTTGAGTAGCACTATTACTTTTCAAATTATCAGCTTTTCGTGATTTTTGCACTTTGCAAGTTTCCTACAACTGTCGACCACACCAATAATTATGGAATCTAGGTAACAAAACATCTTGTATATCTTTCAGCTGTTTTAATATAGTACAGACATTTATTAGACATTTATTAAACAGACTATAAACTTAGTATGATTTAATTAATAATTATATTCTCTAAAATTAAAGTAAAAACACTTTTGCAACTTAAGTTATATGGAAAACAATGAAACATAACTTTCTGAAAAAAAGAATATTCTCTAATACTTACATTAATGAAAATACACAAATTTGACAAATTGCATTGCAAAACTTAAAATATCTAACAAAAACACACTAAACACGGGGATGGAATGAATTGCATAGTAATGGAAACATACCGTAAAAGAAAAATAGTTTAATAAATATTAAAAGATACTTAACAAATTTTATTATGTGTCTCACAACCCAGACATAACCTGTTTTAAAATCATTAGGCCTATACAAAATCTATGGATTATAGAATTTTAACTGAGATAGACGCTTGGCCAGGCCATTAATATTTTCATTTTTTGTAAACAGGTTTTATATTGCTTTTACCTTTGGGATATTAAAGATCTGAATTTTTGAAAAAAAAATGATATTTTATTCAAGTGAACTCCAGCTCGTAGTGGGATTGGTGGAAATGACCAGGCTGAGCCATGACTGAAGGTTTGACACATCTCGGATCTGTTCTACCACCTGAGTCCTCAATATATAAATAATTCGACCACGCAGCTGAACCGCTGACGTGAGTCGAGCAAATTTCCAAAATTAAGTTTATAGGCATATGTTTTAGGATTTCAACCAATAATTTGGGAAATAGGTCTATTCACGACGGTGATCAACAGCTTCGCACGCCATTCCACATATTGGGAGTATCTTCAATACATAAAGCATTGAGTGCTTCGCACGCCAACCCCATGGTAAAATCCGCCACATGGCTTTGAACCGGGTACTTTTATGGTATTTTACGTTTTGATCGATTTTGGGGGAACGAAGCGAGGTAAAAGATCGTGTCAAAAAAAATGTGCAGAATAGCATCCTACATTTATATTTGTAGAAAAACTATAAAAAAACATTTATTCTCGTAGGGAAAATCTCAAAAAATAGTTACTTCCGGTCAAAAAACGTGCTTCCGGTTGTTGGATTTTTTTGGCTAACGAACTCGTCCGAGCGATATAGAAAACCAACATGTGTACGAAATTCGGACCAAATCGGGCTTAAAATGCGGCCGCTAAAGTGCGAACACAAATATATATATGATTTTTAATGGCACCCCAAATGTGTTCAGGGGACCATGATCGATGCTCATTTGCTACTCTCGACCTTACGTCTTACCATAAGGGCCACTGCAATAGTTCATTTTTCCTATGGAAATTCGCTAAAAATGTTTCGGAGAAGTATTGTATGTGTACTTCAAGTGTGTTCATACTAGACTTCAAAATGGAAACGTACATCTCCAAAACTGGTAGTCCCATCATTAAAAAAATTACTGTAAAAGGACATCAAGGGGTGTAAATAAAATACTTATCAAATTTATGTTACATATTTTATATAATTCCAATTATGCTAGTCATCTTTTTGAGAATACCAATAGATCTGCAGATTTCCAATCCTGTGTCGAGCCATTATATTTATGCACGAAAGGCAGAACAATGGATGCACAGTAAGAATTTGAAATTTACAAAGCGTACAAAAGTAAACCTGACGACATTTTGAATGATCTGTTAGTTATCTTTCAGATCTCATCAGTTGTACGATACTGCCCTAAAACATACTACATCAAAGGACAATAGTGATTAACACTTCGTTCCTATCGACAGTACTCCACCGGACATTATCGAGTGCACACCGGTGCTAGTCGGGACCATTTTAATTAGAGTTTGTGACTATGTGTTGTGTGTTTTAACTAATGTTTTAATATTTGACGATTCCTGCAGAAGGAATGAAAAAAAAACTGGAAGTTCTTTTAATGAAGTTGCAACTTCGAAACTAGTCACAGACCAAAATTAAAAGTCACAAGACGGACCTTTTAAGGTAATTTATTATATTATAATTATATTTTTCATAACCTATGTAGGCGAGGAAATAAAGCACCCAACCTCCGAAATTTGATGCGATGGACGGATTGAGATGGGGTTGTTTGCATTCGCTTCCAAAAATGATCTGAGAAAAATTTACCTACTTTTCATTTTATAATTTTTCAAAATTGCATTTGTGCAGTGCAAAATGCATTCGGGAAAATGCATTTTCTGAAGTCACTTAGAAAAAAATACATAACTTGGTTAATGCACTTTTCCGAATGCATTTTGCAATGCACAAATACAATTTTCAAAAATTATAAAATGAAAAGTAGGTACATTTTTTTTAGATCGTTTTCGGAAGCGAATGCAAAAAAGAACCCATCTCAATCAGTCCATGGCATCAAATTTCTGAGATTTTGGCTCTTTTTATGTTTTATTTCCTCGCCTAAGAGTGCAAAGTAAAACTGAAAATCTGATTAAGGCTTATAAGCAAAGCGAGCAAAGCCTACTGGCATAGTGCCAATAAAGCCTTAAACTTAAAGGCATAGAAGAAGAAAATCTGATAGCATTCGAAGTGAAAGTTTAAATTTAAAGTGAAAACTTTTGGATATAGTAAAAAAAAGTAAAAGAAAGACGAATTTATACTATATACTATGCATACTATATTTATATAGCAAAAAATTGCAAGGGGCTACATGATCACATGAAATTATTCAGTGGCCGCTTTTATTTGGCGAAGAGAAAAAAAGAGACTGTGTTCCTGACTTATCTTAGTGGCAATAACAGAAGTATAAAACAATTCAAAGATAAACACAGCTGATATAGACACAGCTGGCTTAGAAATAATAATAAATAATATTTAAAAAATAGAAATCACGAAACCTAAACTCTAACCTCTAACCACTGAACTGGGGACACTGGTCGAAAACAACAGTGAAGTTATTAGGTTATGTTATCTTTTTAAATAGTTTTGTTTTGTTCATAATATGTGCTGTCGGAACTTGAACGCAAACATTTACGATTCATTAATACAAATCATTTTATGCTTGAAATACCATGGTTATTTACATTAGGCCAGTATTAGTGTTTATTTATGGTTATGCCATTGGAGTTCTGTTAGCATATCTAGTGTTTACAACTAGGTACCCAGGCAGAGTATTTTCTTGGATTCCCAAAGATGAAGTTCAGAATATTGGAAGAAATTTATCAAACAATTCGATACAAGAGAAAGACTTGAATCACAATCAAAACAATTTAAATTATCGTGATTTAAAAAACCAAGTACAGGTTTTGTGTGTGATGTTTGTGAAAGATATAGGCAATGCTTATGTTGCTTCAAACACTTGGATGTGGAATTGCAATCATCAACTATATTTCGGCTCAAAAAGTGACAAATACCTTAGTGTTGTGGTAATTAAGCCTTCTAACTCATGGCACTATTTATGTAGCGTATTTCAACACATATTTGACACTGTCGACAGTTCATATCATTGGATTTTGTTTTCAAAAGATAATAATTTTGTTATTCCTGATAATCTAAGACAATTAGTGGTCGGTTTAAATTACAGTGATACCTATTATTTAGGACACGAAGCTTTCTTTTGGAATGTGTATTTTAATTCTGGCCGATCAAGCTACGTAGTCAGTAAAGGCACAGTTGATGCTTTAATGAACAAATTTACATCTAGTGAACAATGTATGAATAGTGGTCACAGCTGGAATATGGAAGATTTTTATTTAGGTTTGTAATGAAAATTCCATTAGGTATCTGTAAATTTCCCGCTCATTGCGCTTTTTCCAACAATGCTCAAGAAAAAATAAACCTTAGAAATGAATGGGTAAAAACTTTAGTGTAGGCCTCTCTATTAAGATCTTAGCAGCCGACAAGCTCGTTTTGAAAAAAAAATGAGTTAGTGGTACCAACCTATGCTTATTGTCATTATTTGGGAGCAGATTGAGACAAATATGTAGGCCTATTACTTATGTACCGGCACGTTTTGTCTAGGCGGAATACAGTAAACATTGACGGCGCAAGTTTATTTTTCGACCCTAGGCTACCATAACCCATGGCAACAGAAATGCAAGAATGATAAAAAAAGAAACCTAAAAGGTTCTAACCTAGGCCCATAGTATTTAGTCACAGTATGTTTACCTGGGCGCAACTTTACTATTCGACTCTAGGCTAACCTAGAGCTAACGGAAATGCAAAAATAATAATAAAAAAAATACCTAAAAGGTTCTAACCTAACCTAATTAGTCACAGTATGTTTACAAAGTCATATATTCAACATTTAACAGTAGAATGTAAAACAACGTCGTTGTCTGGAAAATATTAGGCTAGGGTCGAATAGTAAACTTACGCCACATTGACTATAGGCCTAGGCCTACTGATACAATAAATGTTAACATAGGCCTACCTATGTAGGATATTTATGTAGCTTTATGAACTGGAAACAGTGACCGGTAATGGGGGGGTATGTTTATGTTCAGGCAATCTTTTCATTTATAAATTCAAGAAATAATTAAGTAACGTTCAAGTAAAAACAATGGAACTTGGATAACAAAATATTTGTGAAATTTTTTCATTTATTTATTTTGTGTAGCTTACTAACTTAAAGTTATCAGTAGTGACATGGTGCTTTTAGTTTGTAAACATAAATAGGTTAGTATTAGTACTTCTACTTAACTATCCTAAAAACATTTTTAGGTTGGCATTGTAAACATAGTTTAGAGGGTCTAAACTGTAATTTTGCCAATAAACTTAACATGCTCAATAATACAATTAACAACAACAGGTTAAAGTTTTAGAAGCGTAGGTTAAGTGGTGTGTACTATAATTTGGCTCGGTCTAAGATACCTACGCACCTTTGCTAGAATAGGCCTATGGCATGCTATACTGAAGTTTGACAATGTATAGCCTATAATATGTTCGGCAAAATATATTTTCTAGTTATAGGCCTAACGCCAACCTAAAATTTTAAAAGGCACAACTTTACTATTCGACTCTAGGCTAACCTATGACAACAGAAATGCAAAAATAATAATAAAAAATTTTTGCAGCTATTCAGCACCGTTGTGAATAGACCTATTTCCCAAATTGTTGGTTGAAACCCTAAAACATAGGCCTATAAACTTAATTTTGGAAATTTGCCCAACTCACGTCAGCGGTTCAGCTGCGTGGTGGAATTATTTCCAATTAAATCTATTTGTAGGCTACTGGGGCAATATGATGAAATACTTGCGCTTTTTTTGTCATCCGTAGTTGGTGAGGTAAGGAAAACCGAAATTAACAAAAGTCTGTATTAACACGTAATAATAATTATTCAGAAGCTCATATTTATTTGACAGGTAAACATCTAGGACAGCTGGGAATCCACCCAGTAGACACTAGAGATGCCAGAAATAGAGCCAGGTTCCATGTAGCACCCATTAACTTTTTGTTCAAGCCTGAAGAGGAGGGGAAAGTGCCTGTCTTTGATTCAAGAAGTGTATATAAAGAGATTCAGGTATTTTTACTTTTTATTTAATTAATTTAAACTGTTATATGAATTTTTCTTAAGTGACATAAATAAAGTTTTCAATAACTATGTTTACTGACAGAAAAACATTATTAACTTATTTTGATGGGTTTAAAATGTGTTGCAAGAATAATAAAGTAACACAGTTTCTCAGAAATATGTTCATTGGTCAATCATGTTTCAACGTCAAAGTCATCATCCTCAGTGAAACTTGAGTTATAGGCCTAGTTGACAATTTAAAACTACCTTAATCTAGGACTCGGCTATATATATTTACGTATATTTACAATAGCTGTGCTCGTGACCGTCCAAGTGCAGTAACGGCCAAAAATACCTTAAAGCAAATCTATCAAACTTTTTTTTCCCCATTTTTAACCCCTTAGATCATGTCGGAGAAAAAAATGTAACTTATGAAAGTTGTAGAGAATTAAATTTCCAATCGCCAAGGTGGTTTCAGATTTTTGCTAAAAGCTAACATTGAAAAGCAACAGCCGTTTGAAAAGACGGTAAACCAATAAGTTTAAGAAAAAATACACTTTTTGTGTTATAACTCCTAAACTATGCAACCTGCAGAATCGGCTCAGCTGCCATTTGAAAGAGCTCAGTAATGAGTAATGGATTGAAAAGAGCTGAATCCAATAATGAGTATCTCAAATTGAATATTGGTGAAAATGTGCTACCCGTCTAAAGTTATAAGCAGGATCAAGCCCAAAAGAATGCAAAATATTCGATTTTGGTCAATCACAACTTTGGATTCCTCCTAAACCTTGCGTCTAATGGCTCAAAACCAGATTTATTATTTGTGTAGATGAGGATCCTAAATGGCCAACGAGTTTAACAGAACTTATAAATGAAGACTTTCAGTCTTACTGATAAATAAGAGATACCGGTAGTAATATACATAGGATATTTCCAGAGTTCTGGGAATTTAGCTATAATTTGTATTATTTTGTTAATTTTCGTCAATATTACAATTTAGTTTTTCAACATAATCTCCATTTAACTGAATACATTTATCCCAACGATAAACTAATTATTGTAAGCCGTCCTCAAAGAACTTTTTCGGTGTCTCCTCAATCTACCTGATTATGGTACGTTTTACATCAGTTAAACTTTCAAATCGAACACCCCGTAAGGGTTTTTTCAAATCTCGGAGCAGATGATAATCACTGGGTGCGAGATCCGGGGAATAAGGTGGGTGCGGAAGCAATACATCATTCAAATCATCCTTCGTTTTTCTTGCGGTGTGTGGTCTTGCATTATCCTGTTGCAATAGCGGACGCTTATGCAACTTTCCAGGCCGTTTTTTGACAAGTGCCTGTCGCAGTGGTCCAGATAATAAATTCGATTAATATTCTGCGTTAATTATAGTACCTTTCGCCAGATAATCCATACGAATAATCCCTTCGCAATCCCACGATACAGTAAGCATTACCTTTCCAACAGACGGAACTACACGTGCCGTGGAGGCCCTTCTTCAGGTTTGCGCCATTCTTTGGATTGACTTTTGGTCTCAGGATTGAACTAAGGACTCAAAATCCTCGAGGGTGTCCATTCTGCGGCCCTTCTGGCAAACGTGCAAAATATCTAGGTTCTCATCAATGCTCTCAAAAGTATGTTTTGTTCTATGTTTTAGGGCGAAGGTTGTTGCAGCCCAACCAGCATCTCATTTCCAGTGTCTTCCGTTAGTTCAATGTACTTCTATAGTTACTTGATTTATTTTGTGCATCTGCGTAAGGACAGAGGAATGTCGAACGCTTCGATCACCGATGATCAGGTAAGCATTTGCCGTATACTACGGGAGAAAACCCCGATATGAACAAGTTTTGTGTCTGTCAGCTGTTCCGTAATACTCAACATGTTTTGTATGTTTTGAATACTATCTGCAATAAACTGAAATTAATTTATAACTTTTTCAATAGATTGAAGATAATACTGTCTGTCACATTAATTCTTATCATTTAGATAAAACTTTTTCTTCGTAAAGAAAAAGTTTATTTGCTTATTTGTTAGTTATGTTCAACTCAAAAACTATTTTCCGATATTGGTGAAACTTTTAGTGATGTGTTTGTTTAACTCGCTATTTTACTAGTAGAAAAGGCGCAAGAGTCCTCTTTTCCCCTTTATCTGTTTCGTATGCTATCTATCAATTTTGTATTTCAGAGATGGCTGAGACTATAGATAAAATAAATGTTGATATTAATGCTATCGATGTCCAAACAGAAATTACAGCTCTACTGGAATGTGCCAGAGAGAATCTCAGACTCGTTCATATGAACTGAGAAATTTATATTGCATTTATACAGATAGCCAGGCAGCTTTGAAAGCCCTGAGCTCAAATGAGTTCAGGTCAAAACTAGTCTCAGTCTGGGAATGCGTCGAATCCATGAAACAGCTTGCGGGTCTCAACGAGGTTGCACTCTGTTGGGTACCAGGACGTGTTGGAATAGATGGAAATGAATGTGCAGATAAGCTGGCAAACAAGGCATCAGCTTCTGAACTCGCAGGACCTCGACCTTTCTGTGGCATACCCAAGACGACAGCTATGCAGGTAGTTGCCGACTGGGCAAGGCTGGAAGAGGTGGAGGAGCCTCCCTTGATTGAGGATGAGCAAACTTTCACTTCTTGGTCCATCAAGACAAATTGCGTCCGATATTTTGTCATTGAGTAGGTGCAACGTAAAGGAGGTGGTCACTTTAGGAAACACATGAAGAACATGGGAATTTTCAATGGAAATTTGGCCTGCAGGAGGAAACCGCAGAATACCTAATTTACGATTGCAAGAGGAACAGATTAGTTATGAAACCTTTGGTAAATTGAACAAAGGACAAACCATACCTCAAGATAACCTTGTTAAAAGGATCTTAAGTTCAATGGGCTTATGGATCTTGACAAATGTAACTGAGGGATCAACATCCTAACGTGGGAGCGCAATAAGCCCTAGAGGGTGACGTGCATAAGGTTCTGGGCTGCCCACCCAGAAGAAGAAGAAGAATGCTATCGATGATTGGGCTGTTAGTCATGGTTTGACGTTGAGTCACGGTAAAACTAAATCTATATGTATCTGTTCTAAAAGACTTGCAAAACAAAATTGATTTACGTAGTAAGCTGAAACTTGTAATAAAATGCAATGATTTGCCTTACTGTTTTAAAGTAAAAAATCTCACTGTAAGCTGGACAGACCATGTTATCGCAATAAAGTGATTGCAGGCATGCACACTCTGAAGAAGGTAAAAGAATGCTTGCCGTTTGATGTTAGAGTGCAGCTGTTTAGTCATGTTATTTCATTATTATTAGCGAACTTCCGTAGGAAAAATGAAGTATTGCAGTGGCGCTTATGGTAAGACCCAGGTGAGCATCGATCATGGTCCCCAGAACACATTTTGGGATGTCTTTAAAAATCATATATATATTCTACAACGAATAACTGTTTTTGAAATTGTTCGTTTTAGAATATTTCGGGTCCCACGTTTCGGGACGCCAATTCTACAACGAATAACTGGTTCGAGAATTAAGTTGTAGAATAATTTGTTTTGGCCACAACTGCAACGCGTTATTTTTCACGCTGGCAGCGCCAATTCTACAATGAATCCCCTTTTTAGAAAATTCTTCGTTGGAGAATAAGTTATTTCCACCTACTGGAAGTCTTATAGGCAATCTCACTTTGTTCGGCCTAGGTGAAACAACTATGTGTCGAATATTCAGTTCACTGACTATTCTGACAAAAAACTTTACTTTATACTTCCAGTAATTTATTTTTAATTTTAGCTCAGTAAGAACACAAGTTAATAATTTTACTTTTTGTAAACCTCTGAAGAGTGAGTACACTGGAACTAACCTTGTAAATTGCTTATTTGTGCTTGCAATTATTTTATGAAATTTCACTTTATCAATTCTTAATCTATAATTCATAAACTATTGGGATATTTGAATACTAGGTGTTTTTGTAAATAATAACCTTTTATAAAACACAATCAAATTTTAATAATTTCTTTTTTCTAATTTTAAACATAAAACAAAATTCTTGTATTTAATTTTTTCCAAATAAAATCAAATAATAACTTTCTTCTCAAATAAAATAATAACTTTTTAAAACTATAAGGCAGAACTAATCTCTTAATTTATTATAATTTATTTTAATATTTTATTACTCAATTTAATGTAATTTATACTTTAAGTTAAATTTGAATTTACGATTTAATGAATTTACTTCTTTAATTAATTACAAATATTTCTTAATCTAACATCCTAAGTAACCCAGTATTTAAAATAAATTTATTTGAATTTACTTCAGGCAATTTAATAGGGACTAACGTGTTTTACGCTTCTACCGACCTTTTCACACTTGTCCAGGCGTCGCGACGTTGGTGGTTAAATCCGCGAACGCTGTCTAGTGATGACGAGCTACAGATGTTCTGCGTGCTGATAGAGTTGTCTTGTGGGTGAAGGTGGAGTCCTGTAGGGTTGTCTGGATGTATGATGGATGGCTTCTTAAAGATGGATGTGGTGATGCCGTGTCTGCAATCCCGGTTCGTCTATTCCCTCGTAGCTACAGTTGCATGTCCTTGTGGTCGCCTGGTGGTGTCCTGGAGTCCTGTCTGGAAGCTATACGAATCACTCCATGTATCAGCTGTCCTGTAGGCTATGTTTTTCTTCCAGAAAATCCCAAGTTAGGCCAACTTGTATAGACTAAGTTGCCACTGAAGTCCTTGTAGAGTTAATGCGGTGTCTATTGCTGCATCCCAGATGATAACCGCAATGCCGTATCTTCTTACTTGTTATAAAAATTTAAAGTTTGACGAAGAAAATACTCAGCTTCTAGCACGCTAAAGTATTTTATAAAAAACAAGTATCTGCTCTCGATGCGTTAACTTACATCGCAGAAATATTAAGCAATGCGCGATGCGTGATGTTACATCGCAACAATAATAAGGCTCGCGCGATGCGTTACTTTACATCGACAAAATATTAAGCATCCCGAGTTTCCCCGAGCAATCGTTTATATAATGTTTTTCGGCACTATTTCATTGCCAACCTAAGCTTTCTACCACTGTATTTCGAAAATGCTTTAAAATCCATTTTTTCGCCAATTTCAAACTCCTAGTCTACGTAACTTTTCATCCTGAATTTTATTATAATTTTTTCATAATTTTGTAACATGATTTAGCCTTTGTTTTAACTAAGTTTCTATTGTTTCTTTGAGTACGCCCTTTTTCGTAAACTGGTCACCCTGTTCTCCTTCCATCAGTCTTGTCTTTGGACCTCCCCTCTACCGTCTTGCGTTCTTATCTGGCTTCTCTCAGTTTTGTGCTATGGAAATCCTTTTTCCATGTAACTCTTCCAGGGTTTATCCGATTTTCCTGAAACTGACCTCATTTTCCTCAGCTCGTTGTTACCTTTCCACCCGAACTCGAGTGACGTTCGTACGACTCCTGGTTCGCGTACACGACCCGCGCGCGTTTTTCCGCGGCGATTTTTCCCGGAAAAGTCTTAATTTTACACTTCTTTCGGTTTTTCTTTTTCCACTTTCCTTGTCCGTTGGTTTTCATTTACTAGCCGGATTTTCATCTCATTTCTGCTTCTGGTTGTCTTGCTGTGAGGTTAGGGACTTCAACGATTTTTCACAAACTAGGGTTTTACTTTACTCCCGAAACATATTTCAAATACTGGATTATTTTTACATAACTACTTCATTTGCATACTATTTACTATTTTGAATTGTTAAAAGTTTGAGTTTAAATTTTCCATTAGCTGTAAAGGTGCAAATTCTATCACCTTTTTCCTTTTATAAATTTTCTAGTTTTTCTTTTACATTATAAATTACATTTATCCATACTAAAACTTGTTTTAGTTAGAATTTAAAAAACTTTATTTTTAACCTACTTTTTTATCCTTTAAACTTTATGAATTACCATTAACTTTTTAATATGACAAAATTTCGCTAAAACTTATTTCACCTTTATTTTAGGCCTTTTTAAGAAAAGCCTAAAAAACCTTTTCTTTTTTAAATTAGAGGAATTTCGAAAATTTTCTCATTCTTTGAAAGCTCGTATCTTACGTAACTTTATGATTTTTTAATATCTAATCTTGCAGTAAATACACCCGCGGTTAGCGTAATGCATTTCCCGAAGATTATTATTTTTTATTCAAATCTTGGATTTTGGCTTCCCGTAGGAATCTTTTAAGTAATTTTTATAAGTTCCCAATCCTTTTCAGACAGGCAGGGTCCAAAAGTTTAATTCTACCCGATAACAGACCGCCCGCGTATACATGCTGATCTCGTGACCTACATTTGGCTTTAACTCCCGGCAAGTCCATATTATTCAAACTTACAAAATTAATTGCAAATTTAAACTCAAGACCTACAACGAGTTTTGACCGTTGTAAGCTACCCCTCTTAAGATATCTGGTTTGATCGGCTCCGCCAAAAACCCAAGATATTGAAACCTTTTAAATATAATAGCATTCCTTTTTCATTTTCCTTATATCTTATTACATTCTTATATCTAGTTCTGCCTTCCTAATCTAACAATTTACATATCACACATTTATAATATTTTTATACATTTCATACTATACTTTTCATTGTTCTTCTTATTCTCCATAATCTGAAATTACATTTACACAATATACCATGGTATACATTTCCTTTTGAAATGCTCACTGGATGAGTTCACTTCCACTGAAAACACATGTTTATACTGTACACTACTTATACAAATACAGGGACACATTTTAATTTGCCTGATAACAAACTAACAATATTTTACTGGGTTACGTTTTTATACTACTGTTATTTCCCCGCATTCATACTTCCCGAATTTTTATAATCCGCGTTT
>JAGFPH010015419.1:5974-21289 GCA_018207615.1 Philaenus spumarius | reverse complement strand
ACCTATTACAGTTTATTCGTAGTTTCCAATCTGTAAAGAGCTTAGTAATTACATTCATTGTCTATTTAGTGTAATAATTAATAACTACACGCCATTGTTTAAAAAGTACGTAATGACTAATTACACCAATGAAGAGTATGAGCATAGTGCATGTATCCTATGGACATTCGCTAATACAGACAAAAAAGTCGCTATAATTATATGTACGGAAACGCTTCTTTTAATTTATTCAAACAAATTAACTTGTTTTGATAACACACTGTTTATAACAAACTCGATTTTTGTACACCATTGGAGAGGAAAATGTATTAGCCGTTCGTTTGGAAAAATAAACACTAGATCTGTTCAACGAGGCGCAAGTAGGTTAAAATATACAGTACACAGCATCCTTCACAATCCACTGTTTTGAACGCTTTGAAGCTAAAAATAGAAAGACTTTTGTTTAGCAATAAAGAAGGTATTTTACCAAAGTCTGAAATCAATTTTCAGCCCAGTTAAGCAGATTTTGCTGCTTGTTTAAGTTTTAAGTATAACGCTTTTTATAAATATTATTTAAAGGTGAACATTTTAAGGTGCCTGTATTGAAGAACATCTTTTACTCTCAAAAATATTCCCTCAGAACGTTTGGTCAACACGAGTTTATTTATACTGATCAGAAATTTGATCAATTGGTGCTAAAATAACCATCAAACGTGTTTCAGTTACAATAAATATCACAACTGATTTTAGTACATTCTTCTGGCTTACTTTTGTTTCAAGGGTAGAAAATAAATTTCAAACGCCTCCCATATCTTTAGATTAGCTGTTATCTATCTTTTTGCAGTTGCGTGTCCTTTACCAACTTCTTTTCATGAATTATAAACCTGGACTATAATTCGTATCATATGCAAGACTAGTAATGAGGAATCAGTACAATAATAAGGATAACACTAAATACAGTTTAAAACTATGAGTACTGTAGGCCTATTTTGCGATTTGCCTACATTTTCACACTTCAATACTAAACAAAAAAAAACGGTATCAGTTAACTGACACAAACTTTCTCCCAACTTACTGTAGTCAAAATAATATTGTTTTTAATCATTTTATTTACTACTTTTTAGATTAAAACAAAAAAATAATATTCTACCTACGTCAATCGTATAAAAAAGTTATTGTCCCAGGCGGGATTCGATCGCGCGACCTTTGAATTACTGGCCGTCCTCGCTACCGTTGTGCTACCCCGTGCGGCCGTCGCAGTGATGCTAGATTGACAACATAAACTTGTTTATTTTTTAACATTTCCCCATAATTATGAAACGCCGAAGTTTTGATAAAAGCGGGTGGTGTCATTTTGTTTGGCATCTTAAGCACTATAAATACTGAAAATTTGATCAAAATCGTTAGAGCCGTTTTTGAGAAATTTTCATTTTTGTCGTTTTTTATTGGTTTTTAAGGGTAAATTACCCTTAAAAATTAAAAATTCCAAAAAATGAAAAAAACGCCTGGAGATATTAGGGTTTAGTACCTACATACCAAATTTCATGAAAATCGGACCAATAGTGTCCCCTCTGGTCGAGTGTACATACTGACAGACAGACACCACGTTAAAAACACTTTTTTGGGTTCAGGGAGCACCAAAACAAAAAATTCCACTAAAAATATTTTTGGGTTCAGGGAGCACCAACACAGATAATTGCACTAAACAATTTTTTGGGGTTCTGGGAGCACCAAAACAGATAATTCAACTGAAAATTCAAATTCGAACATTTTTACGAAAACAATACTTTCTCCATATACTACGTATAGGGTGGAGAAAGTAAAACATAAAATGTAACAGAAAGAACTGTATTAATAAAAACAAAATTGAAAAATTAGTTCTGCCATTAGTTTTATTGTAATTAAAAATACGTATAATGCACTTCCGTCACTTCTTTTACTTGCAATTTATATTAGTGTATTTATTTATATATCCCTGTATTGCTTCTTGCACACAATTTTTTGAAGTTAGGTTCAAAATAGGACAATTAATTAGTCTTATGGGACAGACTTCAACTGGTTTCTATATTTATTTTTTATAAATGTGTAGGACGAAAAAGCTCCTCTACCAGTTCTGTGGATGGGAAAGGCAATAAATCCTTAATTGGCATGTCAGAAAGACGTTCATAGTCACTATCTATCTATATAAAAGCGAAATGGCACTGATTCATTCATCAGCAGAACTAAAAATCTACTGAACCAAATGAGTTCAAATTTGGCATGCATGTTCAGTTGGACCTTTAGACGCGCACTAAGAACGGATTTTGAAAACATCCCAAAGATACGCCCAATATTCGCGTTTTTCAAGCGATTTTTTGCGTTTTCTCAGCTTTTTCGAGAACTAATTGGCAGAAAATGTTGAAATTTGGTACTTAGGTTCGTTTAAGGCCTGAAAGTAGTCTGTTAAAAAATGTTTGAGATTCTCCCAAAATTACGCCAGAAATAGGCGTTTTTGCATTTTCAATCATCCTCAAATTACGCCCGAACGGATTGGAATGAAATTTGGTATGTAGCTTCCTCTAGACTCTAGGGCCTTAGGCGCTCTCTAAGAAAGGGTATGAAAAATTTCACAATTTTAGGAGGGGTTTGGGGGGATCAAAGTTACTAAAATCATAATTTCAGATCTTTTATTATTATGACAATGGTGCTTTTATTATTTAAGATCTATATATATAAAAGCCAAATAGCACTCACTAACTGAACACTTCAAAAGATTACAATTACGTTAAAAAGACTGAAAATACTAACCACCACGGGCAACGCCGTACGTGTCAGCTAGTCACGTTCATAGTCACTATGACGTTCATAGTCACTATTATTTATATACTACATTCACTATATTTATTTACTACATTGCTAGTCGAAACTAGCAAATACAGTAATACAATATTACATGTAGGCCTACCAATTTTTTTTCTATTTCACATTTTACAAATGTATGTAACCAATTTAAATCAGTAGTTCGAAAGGCAAAACAATATGTTATTTTATTTACAGGGTTAAGTCAGTAATTTAACCTATCAAATGATAAGTAGAACGAAGCAATGTTTTCTATTGCAATGGTGGAGGACCCATTGTTTCAGTAGCCCTGAGACATCCAACAGTAGTAAACTGCAATTTTGTTCTCTTTTTCTTAACCTCCTAATTTTCTACCATAGGGACTAACAAACTATATGGAGTGGAACATCAATCTCTGCCACATCTAAACCCATGACCGCCCAAATCATGGTGTATTGAACACTGTTTCCTTCTGTTTTTTTTACAAAAAAAAAAAAAAAATTATATTGCTGGTTATACTGGGTGTCCCCGAAGATATCGCTATTGTTGTATTAATATGCCAGACATATGAAACACTCTACAGTTATGTTACATAGGTATATAAAGAAGTACCTTTTTTTTACCAATAAAAACAAAATGGTGGAATAACAAAATAATGAAAGTTTTCATCAAAATTATTTTATTTGCATAACCATTACAATTTGTTGATTTGCAGATAACATGAAAATGCAATGGTGGAATAACAAAATAATTATAAGTTTTCATCAAAATTATTTTATTTGCTTAACCATTACAATTTGTTGATTTGCAGATAACATGAAAATGCGTAAATTTTAATAAATCCTATACTCTAATACGAGCAATGTCTGTTTGTTTGTTGGATTGTTTGTGTGTTTGTACGAGCAATCTCGAGATCCAGCGGAAGGATTTTGCTGAAACTTTGGGATTAGAGGCTTTTGGGACTAAAAAATCGATTGGTGAAAACCACTACCGGCACTACCCCAGGAAAACTCGTATTTTTCTGAAAAACTCATTTGAAAATTGAAAATTTTTAACATTGGGGTTATGTAATTTAAAATCAATAGGATACATATGACAAACATCAGCTGTTTCCTATAATATTTCCATCAGCTGTCTCCTATAAATTTTTTTTTTTTGTCTTAAAGGTTATAATTGTTTTAAGCTTGAAATCAGCTGACCCGTGCTAATATTTCGCGAGTTATGAGTAGGCCTACAAAACAGTACTTACCTGATTTGTATTTACATACATTTTCCTTTAAAAAAAAACACAATTAACAAAAATACCGAGTAATGCTCGGTCGCCCAGGTACTAAAAGTAAAATTGTAACACAAATTAATCAAAGCCCTACGTTGCAGCACCATTTAAAAGGCGCAAGAAGTGAAAATACATAAATTACTTTCAAATATTTTTGCAAACATACTTATCATAATAATTAATAAAAACAAGCCATAAAATAATTTCTTAAAAATGATGTATGAAATATTAAAATGGTTGTTTAAAAAGAGCATAATATATGAGATTATAAAAATACTTTTTACATACCAGCTGGTTTTAATACAATGCTCACTGTGCAAATTTTCTCACCCAGCTATGTTATTTTTAATCATGGTATTTTATAGATTAATGCCCATTTTAACGCTTGAGGCCACACAGACAAGTAGATCTCTTATCTGTTGAATATTTTTGTGTCGATGGGATTTTCTTTTACTATAAGCACATCTAGAATGTTGTTTTGAACTTGTTATATACTACAATGTTTACTTTAATGAACTTATTTCCAAAACTGTATCACAAGAGCAATTCACTTATTCACTCCGAGGATGAAAGTAGAAGGTTCTCACTTGCTATCTTCTTCCTTACTGGAATTTAATTGATGGAAGTTCTGTTCTATGACACCTTGATAACGTATGCACCACAATTTAGTATGTTGTTTGTTTTAGTTCTATGGTCAAATAATGTCACTGTTGTTCAATCGGTAATATTCGTCTACGGGCAGTAATCACTTTGTTTTTCTGATTTGTCCCTCCCACTGTCTTTATTTATGATCTAGGTAAATAATCGATGCAAAGTAAAAAGTAATAAATTATTAATCCAAATTAGACCATTATTTGAATTTATTTCCATCAATAGCAACAAAACAATGAAATAATTTTCCTCTTTGACTAGCCACATCATATCTTGCTGTAGAGTATAAACTCTTTCTTGGCCAAAAAGGTTACATTCAATTTCGATCCCGGGGCCCAATATATGAAGCGGGCCCCTTATTATCGAATAAGTATGTGTTTTCTTATAAGTGGATAAAGTTGGTCATTCTCCGCCAAGAATAGTTTTTTTTTTATATTTCGCCAATCGCTGTGGCTTTGTGCTCCGATTTTTATGAAAAAAAATGTAGTGTACACTGGATACGGTAGTAAAAATAAAAACTAACCTAAACTTCAAGAAGATACATATTTACTTTCTAATGATACTAAGGGTAAATGTGTAAACCTATAAATGAAAGCTAAAATAATTTGTTAATCAAACTTTATTTACATAATCATAGTTCTACATATAAAATTGCATGTACAATTTAGGCCCTACAAACTGTAAAATTTTCTGGGTTTTTTCTGACTGAACTGGTCACTAACTTCACAAAAGTCAAAAGTTTTTGCCAATTGATTTTCAATTGCTAAAACAGCCAAGTGGTTGAGTCAGTTTTGGCCAGTTGAGTTTCTCTTCCAAGTTTTTAGAGAGTTGGCCAGCCTACTGAAGGATCATCCAGCAGTAGAAACTGATACCGGAACTGTGCAAAAAAAAACTTGATTCCTGTGTACAAATTTACAAAAATAGATGTCAGCCTTTTCTCAAAGAATGAGTTCTTTTCCGAGTCAAACACTCATGGACACTCTTCATATGCATTATTTCTTCAATTAAACCATCACTTGAGTCTTCAGGATACTAACTTGGAGACAAGAGATTTGCTTTTTATGTTCAGTTCAGTCATTGAAAGCCAAAATTGGTAAAAACAGATTACATCTCAGATCAGAACTGTCAGCAAACCTAGTCTTCAAATCAGCCTTGACAAAGTTCAGCACAGAAAACCGAATCAAAACTGCACAGACTTCACTCAACAAAATTACATAACTATTCATTGACAGTGCAAGACAATACAGCAGAAAGGAAAACTCTAAAATAGTCCAGAAAGGGTCTGAGGAGGAGGGAGGGGTAGCCCAAATGGCTAAGGGGATGGGAAAGAGCGATCTTTCTCTTTCGGCGCTCACTCGCACGCACATTAGATGAGCATATTCTGCAAAATTTTCATGTATGTCTTGCCACATACCTACTCTTGTTTACCATCCACCTTACCTCTAAGTCCTTAGAATGTATTTCCATTTCATGGGTGGAGTTTACAGGTTTTATCATCCGTTAAATTTTAATTTTTACAGTCAATTCTTCAAAGTCCAAGTGCTAATTGTCGAGGAAAAAAAAACAATCTTTCTAAAATAAATGGCTGGAGAGATCACCAATTATTTATTTATTTTCAGTTTTTTTTCCAACATACCCATGAAAAAACTGGCCTATGGGTATGTACTGTAAAAATGTCTTTGTAGTAATAGTTGCTACTTTATTCCGCTAGAATCCGCAAGCATGCCATTATGAACAGAAACTGCCACGTCGCTTTCTTTGCTTCTTTCTTCTGTCCTGCGAGTTTCTCACTTTGTTGACTACTTTGTTTAAGAGCTGCTTGTTTTTTATAATTAAATTTTTATAATAAATCAATAACTCAATTTTTCTAAGTGTTTATTTCTCATTGTTCCTAGTTTGTACAAAAAAAAATAATGTCATATAATGTGATTTCTTTTACAAACCCCAATCTCGATTTTTCAATTATTTTAAAGCAATAATAATAAATACGATTTAAAAAATTCTTACCTTGGAAGCACGTCAAAATGTGAGATCTTCTACTCCTACGAGGAACAAATGTCCTCAAAGGGAACAAGAAAGAAGTTGGCAGTTGGGTCGCAATGATTTTAGTTTGTTCGATCATTTAAAAACTCATTTAGTGTCAGACTTTTGCATTAATTTTAAGATTCCCCATGTCAATGAAAAAAGTACTAAATTAAACTCATTAGAAAAGAGATTATTACTTGTAATGACTCCAACCTTGTACTAAATGATAAAGTAGATTTATGCCAAACTCGCCTCTACTGAGACTATTGTCTGCCTTCGTAGGTATCCCTTGCCATTTCCCTTTACTCTTGTTTGTTAGCCAAGTAACTGTTCACTGTTGTAATACTTATATGCCTATTTTTCTTATATTTTCCTTAGTCTGTGTTAAGCTGCCTTGTCGATGCTGTCACTGGCGAAACCATGGTCGGCAAGATTCAATAAAAATTTTGTAGAATTTACTAAATATTGTGTTTGTGTTTTCATCTGATAGGATATGTCATACGATAAAAGAACATCTTTGGTGATGGCATCCCAAACACTTATACCCTATGATTTCAAGATCTCTTCATGAAAGATATGTGGATTTTGCATGTTATAATAATTACAATCATGTTTTTTTACTCTTGGGTAGAATCTTTGAAAACACCTTAACTCTTCATATCCATTTTCAAAAGCAATAGCCCAAGAACACATTCCCCTTTTTGTTCAATTGAAAAAATGTATTGTTTCGAGGTTAGATATCACACAACTACCAAATTGTTTACAATTTATTAGCTGATACAGGTTCGACAGTTGGACATGTACGTATACTTTTATAAAATTGCACTACGTTGTGGGAGAAAGTGGTTCTACCCAGAAGATTAACGTTTGTTTTGTTATTCCGCCATTTTGTTTAAATTGGCTGTAAAAAAATTAAACTCAAACCTGTAAAGAATAAAACTTTGAGAAAACCTTATTTTGTAATACTGACCATAGAGTTACCGATATGGTTGCAGCCGTGATGGCCTACTAGGCCCATGTTTATTCCAGGCTCTCTTATAGGATTATATTCTGGGGAGATTAAATATTTCAAATAGAGAAAAAAATTGTAAGTATATTATTCAATTAAAAATGTTATGAAAACCAAATTTAAAAAAGCTGGAATACTGCCTCTGCCCTGTATATTGAATAATATATTTTGTTTGTTAAAATAAATTATTCTAGATTTCATAAATACAGAACCGAACTTAGCTACTCGACAAGATGTAAACATTTGTTGAATTATCCTATACATAAGACGACAATGTTGAAGAATGCACCAAATTATAAATACATGTATTGAAATATACAATAAAATGCCCGGTTATTTTAAGCATATTAAAAATTTAAATGAATTTAGAAAGATGTTAACAATATACTAACAATAAATACAATATTTCAGTCGGAAAACTGTTTCTATTCAGTCGGGAAGTTTATGCTGCAGAAATGCTCTTATTACCTGTGGCAGTTTTGGAGGTGTAGTTTCTGAATAAAAATTTTTGTATGTATTTTTAAATTCTAGTATTGCATTTTTTATGTATGCTGTTAAAAGTTTGCAAATTATAATATCTTGTATTCCATTGACATGGACATACCATATGGCATTGGATATTTGTCCTGTAAGTGCTGTTTTATGGCAAATAAATAAAGTGTCGGGTTTGTAGAATGTTCCATATGTCCGGTACATTACCAAACATAGCGACCTCATCGTGCGACAACGTGTATAAAGATGGCACATGATTTAAGTAAATCATCAATTTTTATTGTTAGACAGGAACAAGGATTATTGTAAACAGCGCAAGGTAAAAATAACATATTTTTACTACACTATTATTAATACATTTATTATAACACATACATTTACAGCACAATTACCTAAAATAAAAACAATACAGTGAGTCAAACATATCGTAAAATAGTCTGAAAGTCTTAGAGTGATGGCGGTAGGTCGTTGATGTGTAAAACCTAACCTAAATGAATCATTACTTCGAAGTTAACCCAATATACTAAACTACTGTATTCGTAGAACCAAAACTATCTCTATCTAACATGTAATTATTATTTCTTTGTATAAGTAATATAAGTAGGAATAGGGTGGTAGACCTACCATACTGTTACCAATGGCACCTAGGGAAGGGTGGATGAATTCCATTCTTTTTTTTGGAAATTAAATAATTACTGAATAAATAAATTTATATTACTTTTTTTCAGTACGTCACAGCAATAGATTGTTGATTTTATAAGATTACTGCAGTTTCGGGCTGCGTGAGCCCATCATCAGACCGTATAAGGTTTTTTTTAGTACGTTATATTATATTCTCTTCAAAACACATCTGTCTAACGATTATGAGCCTTAAAAAGTGACAAATTTGAGGCTCATCTTTAAGCTTTCTCATGCAGCATCAGCTTGCAACTACAATATTAAAACAATGTTACATAATTATGTAAATATATGTTTTAGAAATTTTTTTTAAATACTAAAGTTAAAGTTTAAAACATTTTCTTTCCAATAGTTTTTGATTTATTGAAATTCAATGATTTTTAGTGGGTGAAATATCGTCTAGTTTTCTAGTTGCCTGACTCTTGGTGCCGGATTGTAACTGACAAGCAATAGATTAGTTTTCTAGTCACCTGATACTTCTAGGGTTAAGAAAGAATCTATCTTAAAATTACAAGATGCCATTGGTAATCAATATTTTGAATCCAAAAGAGTGAGATAGATATTTAATCAGGTGTCATGCTAATTTCAGAGTTTAACTAAATCAAATTGGTTTTTAAACATAACGTTGTTAGATGCAAAACTGTTTTATAGAGAGACATAGTAAAAACAAAACTACTTTAAATTCTGCATATATGTATATAAACTTGTAGCAATATTTTAAACAAATACAGATGAAAATAAATACTGCATTTTTATAAATTGGGATGATTTTCTTTGCTGCCTAACTTCACCATACTTACAGGCTCAGGACATAACGGTGATTAATAACATGGGCAGTACAGTTTCAAATTAACAATGTTAAGATTGATAATTTGTTAAACATGCAAAAACAATTAATTAAATAAAATCTGCTATTATCCTTGTTACTTAATTAGCAAGATTAAATAATTAGACAAACTATTACATTGAAAAAATGTTAATGAAAATGTATTTCACGCAAACAAGGAGAAAGGTAACATTCAAATAACTTGAACACTAAGACAAGTCGTGCAAACATGTATTACAAAACTGTCAAAAAGAATAGAAACATGGCAGACAGTAACTCCAACTCGATAATTATAACATGCTAACGAAGATGAATCGAAAGGGAATGTTCACATGATTCCTTGTCCAGTTAAAACAAATAAAGAAAACAGTAAATGTCACATTAAATTTTTCCGGATTGAAGCTACCAAGTCGTTCGTTATTCGATGTCCAAACTGTCACGAATCTGTTGCGTCTCTGATCAGACAGACATAATGGTAACGTTAGTGTTGTCACATTATCAGTTTTTGTTTTGTTTTAATTGTATTTGTGTCAAAGTCACTTGATCTGGTCATATTCAACAGTCACTGTAAACATATACAAAGACACATTATAATACAATATAATACAAATTTTACAGAGAATAAGAAATAGGTAATCTTAGGATAGCTTATACTCATAAAGGTCCGTCACATAAAAGGGTTATTTTCCAAGCAAGGCCCGATTTGCCCCAACTCAGTAAATTTCCATCACCGTTGAAACACGCATGTGCGCCGGATCTCGGCAGGCTTTGCACACTGACGCCATTTAAAGTCATAGGGATACTTTTTAGATATCGTTTAGAACAATAGAACGTCCTGCAGACTGTGATTCGGTTTTAGACAGTAAGGAATTTGTCAGCAGCGAACATTCTTCACCAAATACGGGAAGTACGACTATAATTGGCAATGAGTTAGAAAGTGTGTAAATAGGCGAGATCGTTAAAAACAGGAGGGATGATTTTTCATGGGGGCCTTCAGTAATCACATACGATTTGGTACACACAGTTGTACCAAATGAAGCCAGGCAACTCACGATTTCGATTTTGCAATTGGAATTGCCACAAAACTCGAGATCAGTGCAGCGCATTATGGGTTCCCTGCTGCCTTTTGACTAATAAAGAAAAGAAGAGAATGGGTAGTACTATGACATTTTTGATCCGATACGATGAAGAAAGGGAAGAACTTTAGAACCACATTGCCACAAGGGACAAAATGTGGGTGTACAATCTCAAAGCAGCAGTCAATGGAAAGGCCTTACACGTCACTAAAGTGATAGCCGTACAGAGGATCTCAACTAGTAACATTATGGCAACTATGTTTTGGGATAGTCCGGTTAGTCGATTTTGTGCCTAGTTGAAATATGCCAGAGGGACAACAATAAACTTAGATATTGCACAACCTTAAGGACCTAATAGCACATTTGGGTGGGTGCAAATGTAAAGTCCGGAACTTGCTTGCACCGAATGATTACCACCTGTTCTGTTAACTGTAGGAATTTCTCAGCAGTTTGACACAGACGAAGGTGTGAAAACAGGGGTTGAATAATGGTTGTCTTCACAGTTGGCAGATCTCTATGAAATGAGTATACAAAAACTAACCCAACAATAAGAGATTAAACAAAGAAATTTTGTAGAAAAATAACGTAATGTTTAACCCTATATCTGGCGCATAGGAAATCTAGAAAACCACTCAACTGATAGGGTCATTTTACTACTTGTGCGTATTTTCATTTAAAAATCTATAGAATGTATTCCAATCAAGTAAAGTAGGCCTATACGTTATTATATTTTTTTTTGTTCGGAAAAGTACAGAGAACATTGTGTAGACAAAAATATTTTTGAAATTTTTTCTCCATTTTGTTTTTGAGTTCCAAACGAAAACATTATTTTTTTTTTGTAAATAAAATTTACGAAATTAGGGCTTTTGAAAAATACAAAACTAATTACGATAAAAAAAATTTAGCAAAGAAGGTTCTTTAAATTAAACTATAAAAAAGTTTTCACTTAAAGTGAGCAATTTCCAAAAAATTACTTATTCAAAAAAGTATAGAAAATTTAAAATTAGTTTTTTGCAAACTTTATAATATTATAGAAGAAAAAATTTCCTACAATTCACTAATTCATAATAACTATTATAAATAATATACAACATCAACACAACGCACGGAACAAACCGAAAAAAAACTCCACATTTTTACTATTTCAGGAAGACAGATTTGATTATTTCATATTTTTGTTTTGCGATTGCTTTAAGTCATAGTGTAATGAACTATATACTAAATTATTCATTAGTGTGTCACGAGAAGCTGTTATATAATACGACCTATTAAATATTATTTTTCATTTACAAAATGATGCTTGACGTAAAGGACAGCTGCAGCTGTCGCTTGCCAGTTGAAGCAAGTAAGAAAATAACAGCTGCGCTGCCATTTGCCAGATAAAGGGTTAAGGAATAAAATTTTTGAAGTTTTTGATCCTACCTACAATTTTTTTTTTTATTGAAATGGACCTTCCTGGAAAAATAAGTCTAGAGTGTAAAATCAAACACAAAAAGTACAAGTACAATATTAGTCAAAAAGCTATACAGGTTCGGCTTAGAAAGGTGATAGACACATCATTAGCTGATTTCACACTTACCTACACGACTCCGACCCTATATCGGTGGTTAAGAAAACTAACTTAAACTTTAAAGTAGCTTTCACACCAACATGTCGGTGGGCTTCGGGTATCCCGTCTTTATCGGTACAATATCGTCTCAGTTTGTTGAAGTTGTTTACTGGTTGTTATGGTAATTATCCAATTATTTGGCCTATGTAAATCCTAGTTAAATATTTTTGTGAACCAATTTTCAATTACATAACTTAAGAATCTCGCTATTTTTTATTACTTAAAAAAAATTGTTGCACTATTCAAGGTGGAGCGTGTCTACTGAAGGTTATAATTTACAAAATAAATATTCTTAGGTTTGTGAAAATATTTTTGTCCGTTAGACATGGTAAATAAATACTGATATCGGTACTGGGTCGTGTCGGTATCGGCATCGAGTCGGTAAATGTGAAAGAAGTCTGCCGATATCGGTACTGTAGCTGTATCGGTGTCGTGTTGGTTAGTGTGAAATCAGCTACTGGAAAGTTCTTGTTTGAGGATTATTTACATGGTAGACCAGAAATCAAGGAGACCCTGAAAGTTAAAGATGTATTTTCCCCTAATTTGTTTTCTACTTGGGTAGGTACCATGTTAAAGCATTCATAACATAAATAAAAATTAATAAATAGAAAAATTCAAGAAAACTGTGATGTAATGAAAATATAATATTATAATACTAGAGAAGAACAAAGATATTTTCCACAGAACAATACCTAAATTTTACAATAAGAAAAATATTACTGAAGCTTCATTAATTTAAACACTTTAAACTCGAAAGCAGTAATTCTGAGAAATTAATGGATGATTTTTCCACATCATACTGTTGTGTTTATCTGAGAGATTTAATAAACTTTGAGCTTGACGAGTGAGAAAGAAAATTATTTAAGAATAATAACAATAACACTAATTCCTACACACATACTTTTAATAACCCCGCATTTCAACGACAGTGATACACGAGCTACAAGTAACAGATTAAACTACTGAGTGTGTGAATTAGTGTAATTAATATTGTTATTCTTAAATAATCTGAAAGATTGTCAATTTTACTCAAACTACTTTTTCAATTAATTTACTTGTAATGCAACGCAAGTTTCAAAAAAATGTAATATTAAATTAGTTTGAATCGTTTTCCATTATGTGATGCCCAATTAAGTTCACTGAAATTGCATCTTTTTATTGCCCCCAATGCATAATACTTTAACCTTCTTAACCCTTCAACGTGTGACTTTTTATGAGAGAAACTCCCCCTGCTGCGGGACTTTTTTAAGCTTTCAGGAGTTATGAAACATGTTTGTATAAAAATGTTAGTATCTAACTTATTTTTTGGAATATTTTAATGATTCTTTTACTAAATTAAACAGCAGATTAAATTCTTTTTGGTAATATCAATAACGCATGAGTTTACTTGTGATAACATATTTAAATAAAAGTCAAAAGTTAGTTTTAGTTGGTAGTCTTATCACAAAACACATACCTAAGAAAACACTAATAAAACCAATATTAAATATTCAAAACATGATTTCCGAACGTATTCAATCAACTAACAAACATAAAAACACTACAAGTGATCAAATGTAAACAAAAACGTAGTAAACACAATGTCACAAACTTGTATGGTAAAACAGCTGTTATACTGGTGAACTAATTTCGTCAAGAAATTCAACAGAAGTATCGTATGTTTTTTTTTAAATCAGCCAATAATTAATTATGCTACAATGTCTACAATTATGCTACATTATGCTGTAATATAAATAGTTTCGAGATAGTTTCAAGTTTAGCTGCTAGATGGAAGCATCTGATTAAATGTTCCTAAGCGTACGCTATACGTCAAAACGCACCGAAGGAAAAAAATCCCGGCGTATCGCGTACGGCAAAACACGTTGAAGGGTTAAACTTTACATTTTATAGTTATAAAACATGCACAAACGACAAGAAACCTTGTTTCATAAAATCTTATACGATTTCAAAAGACTAAATGCTAATCTCTATGGACTCTATAAACTTTTGCAGTTATGATTTAAATTATGTTTATAACACCAGTAATTCATAAAATTAATGCAAATCTATTCGGGCGTTGTTTCTTTCACGTTTATACCGTCAAGGTTGGACGAATCTAACTGCACATAAATGTAATTCATTTCCCGAATGATACCACAAACTACGCATTAGATAATACAAAGTCAAACCAAATTAAATGCATTTTAAAAATTATCTTTTGCAAAAAGAATGTTATTTTTATGAGAATTATAAAAGGTGTTCCTCCTGAAAGGTTTTACAAAGCTTTGGTGTAATTAATTATTCAGGAGTGCGTTTACTGGTGACCACAATGTTGAGCTTGACGTGTGACAAGATTTACATGAAAGAATAAAAATTGAACACAGAATCTCACAACTAATACGATTATTACTCAAACGCGTTTCAATGACAATGTCGCCCTCTTCAGTGATGCACGAGCAACAATAATCAAACTATAACTAACTGTTTGATTATAGTAGCTCCTACATCACTGAAGATGACGACATTGTTGTTTAATTGTGATTTAGTAATAAACGTATTAGTTGTGACAGTCTGTGTCCAAATTTTATTCTATAAATTTATTTTATACATAACGCCAAAAAACTATCCATTTTTCTAAATATATTTTTGAAACCATATACACCCACTGATTTTAAATTAGCGAATAACAACTATTTTTGACAAATATAAAAGAAATAACGATACAAAATTTCAATAGTTAATTTTTGAAAATTAGAATTCAACTATTTTAATGTATTGAGTAAATGAATGTCGGAGCATTGCTAAATATATTAGGTTGCAACAAATCCAAACAATATTAATATAAACTGAACAATTCATATTGCATAGATTCAAATGGTACATAAATCTAACTTTTTT
>JAGFPH010015418.1:0-14790 GCA_018207615.1 Philaenus spumarius | reverse complement strand
AAAACAGCTGTTCTGCAGTTTACATTAAAACATTTGGTATTAAATAATTAAATTAAAAACATAAAACAGCTGTTCTGTAAAATAATATGACAGTTAAAGTAAATTATATTTTTAAATAAAATCTGCTACTTATCAACCTATAAAAGATACACGTTTACACACACATTGAGAAACCTTATAAGTGTGATTTTTGGAAGGTGGTATGCCTGTCCTATTAACTCTTCATACATTTATAATAATATCATAAAGAGGTAAAGTTTGTTTGTTTGTTTGTTTGTATGTAGGGGGAAATCTCTGGCACTATACTGAACCGATTGAAAAAATAGTTTTACTGAAAAAAAGCTACTCTTTACCTGAGTAACATAGGCTATAATTCATTTCGATAAAAACCTTTTTTATTTCAATATTTGTAAATTTAGTCGGAAAAAATTCTTAGGTTAGGCCTAGAATTATAAAATAACACATGTATTTGCATTTATTACCAAAACAATAAATTGAATAAAAGAACAGATAATATATAGCTGTCTGTTCCAATATTTCCATTAACAGCTAATTTCAAAATTTGAAATAATGATTTTTGTATTTCTAGATTTTAGGTTAGGGTTTTAAAGTGTAGACCTGAGCCTTGCTGGTTTTTTAACCATTATTATAACTGCTGTTATGAAATATAAGAAATAATTTGATTTGAACATTTATCATTATTTATTATCTTAATTTTGAGGTTATTATTATTAATCATATAACTTTATTATAAATAAAACATAACATTTGTTTTAAAAGGTTCCATTGGGGGTTGGCGTGCGGAGCACGAAGGGGTCTCCCCTAGTAATTATACATGTGTACAGTATGAGAATTGTAGCACTATAACATCGCACAAGGATGCAAAATATAGGTCTCGTATATATGTTTTAAACCATAAAAGTTGAACCAGGCTATATATTTTTATAAGATTCGAAAATCAGAAGTATTTATAAATTCAAAGTTTCGGGCCTAAAAAGTAGTAGGTTTTAAAAATAGTAGCTCTTGATTTGTTATTAAGCAATTATCAGAGCAGTGAATTGTGTTTTTTTTTTTTTTTTTTGAATAACACAAATCCAAACTTAATTAAAAGTTTGACTAAAAGTTGAGTGATATAAGCTATAAAATCAATACAGCTGAGAACAGCCATCAGCAAGCAAATCCTTAAAGGCTGTAGCATTGGCTAACCGATACATGAAATTTGTATTCGTAGTTTAGTGTAATCTTCTTCAATCAGACGATGACCAACGTTATTTTTGTGATAACTAACGCTTTCATTTTGGCATATCCTTAATTTGTATCCGTTAAATACAATATCTTAGAAAATTTCGTTATATTGTTGTAGGCTACCTCCAGTTTAGACACATATAATTTAGTTTTACCAAATCTCAAACATATTTATATGAAAAACTACTTTAGTGCAAGGCCATGACATACACATTAATACATTTCTTTATAAATTTAGTAAAATATGTATATTATAGTTTTTATGCTAACTGGTCAAACAGTCAGTTAATGGACCTTTATTTTTAACGATTTTAGATACATCTGTGAAACCTTGTGGGGACAACTAGCGTTTGGAAGGAAAAACGGGATGCACTGTAAGAGGCTGGCCGTCATATTTTAAATTAAATGAATGACTTAAAACAATTTAAATCTTATTAAAAGTCAAAGATCAAAGAAAAAGAAGAAGGAGGATGGATGACTGGTGCGCAGTGTTAGTGAGTCCACTGATGTCGAGTATGTATGCCTAGAAAATACCAACAACCGCTCTAGTTGCCAATGTAGCTGCTTAAGCAACCAGCATTAGATGTTTTTGACAGTGCCAATCTTCCAAGGCGTATTAAAGAAGGTGTGTGCATGCGCAGCTTCTCCCTCCACTCCAGCCTACCCGTGACGTAGAGTGCTACAGTCGGAGCTCCAGTCTAGACTCCTTTGCCATATTTACCGCCGAAACCTGTACGACCTTCAAGCTTTTTTGAGGTCAAATTATGTTATTAATTATAGGCAACATAGTGTATTGTTGTAATAAAATTTCTTATAATTGATAACCATTAATTATAATGCCTTTTTGTGCCGTGTTAGGCTGTGGTAACTCAAACAAAAAAGACCGTTTTTTACAAGTAAGGTTTCATCGATTCCCAAGAAATGTTGATCTACGAAATAAAAAGCTACACTATCCCTGATTAACATAGGCTATAATTCATTTTATTAAAAACATTTTGTATTTCAATATTTGTAATTTTAGTCGGACAAAATCTTAGGTTAGACCTAGAATGATGAACCAACACATGTATTCATTACATTACACATTACATTCATTACCACAGCGACCAATTGAATAAAATGACTGTTTAATCCAATATTTCCATTAACAGCTGATTTAATACTTTGAAGCAATTATTTGTATTTTTAACTTTTAGGTTAGGCTTTTATTAAAGTATAGACCTGAGCCTTGCTGGTTCTTTTAATCTTTATTATAACACTGCTGTTATAAAACATACGAAAAATTTGATTTGAACATTTAACATTAGGCCTATTTATCATCTTATCTTTGGGGTTATTATGAATCCTAAACAATTAATTATTATAAAGAAAACATAAAATGATTATGTGTTAGAAGGTTCCAACGAGGTTGGCGTGCGGAGCACGTAGGGGGTTCCCCTATTTTTTGTATATGTTGGATTTATAACTAAAAAATTGTAGAGTATTTTTCTAAAACCCTTACTTTTGAAACTTTGGTTTACCAATTTGTTTTTTTTCTTTTGAAACGCAAAATAGTTAGAGAAATTTGTTTAAATATTTAGTTTACATGGCAATGATCTCCATACTTTCCTGAACAATAAAATGTACAGTATAATAGTGTACACTTTAATTGAATGACAAGTGTACAAGCAGTAAAAAAGTGCCTGACGCTTAGACGGTTAAAACATATATTTTTAGAGTTTTAAAACTGTTTTATGTTCGAAGTGGACAGAATTTAAGCCGTAACTGAAATTCTGTTGTATGATATTAAATAATTTTAAAGAGTAACAAAAATAAAATTTGGTGGTACAAATTATTTTATTTATTTGATGTATAACTCTTAAAAAAATATATATATATATAGCCCTAAAATATGCTAGGATACAATTACAATTAAAAAAATAATTACAAAATTATTTTAGTACAGTAAAAAAAAAATATTTGTTAGTAGTCAAATTTACGATACATAAGTAATCCCGTGACATAATTTAGACATAAGTAATCTAGGGTTAATACTGAAATAAAACTCAATGTTGTATTCACCACGACTTTTTATTTATCACCTAGACTACTATTTTTTAAATTATTTCATTGATAATTAGTTAATATTAATTTGTATGTTTTATTTATCCTTGGGTAGGCTAACTAAACAATCACAATTTTAGATAATTTCAATTTTTGAAAAGTAAATCTAGTAGCCTACTAGTAATAGAAGGCCTAGTAAACATAACAAAACCAATAAACTTTAAAAACCACCATCTTATTGATGGTAAAAGGTTGTACCCTATTATAGAGCTACTTAAATTTGTCAACTCTTTAAAAATTCATATTTATACATTAAACAAAATTTACCTGTTCACAACAATGTGAATAAAAATAACGAAGAGAAATAAGAACTAATAACAAATTAGATTAGCGTACATTCAATCGCCACAAGAAGCGAGTAACTATGGTTCTGATTACAATCTTATTATGTAGGACAGCTATAACTTTCATAAAAAAAAATTATGTCAGTATTTACTACATTTTATTCTCTACATTTCTATGTCTTTGAATGCCTCCCGAAAGTAATAGTAAAAATCTTCCTCACTTAGGGTAGTTTTTATGTCATTCAAACCCGTATATTAGATTTAGGCTTGTTTCAAAATTATACGCCTAGAAATATTTGACCATGGACATAGATGATTGTAATGCTCACTTTATTACCTTTCCATCGATACCAAAAACATAATTTTTAATCAACCATAAAGTATTTAATTTGCAGTTTGAGTAAAAGCTTACAATTGCGCTCGGATCTACTGGTTCAGTGTGTAGCACGGTAAAAAAGTATTAAAATTAAGCATTCTATTAATCCTTTTGACTTTTTCTTCCAGTACGAGGGTTGTAATTTAGGTGGGAGCACTTGCTATGTTCGGAAATATGAGTGTTAAAATAGAACACTCTTATTTTAATATGTAGGCTTAAAACTGTGGTACTATACCCTCGACGTTTGTATGCGCACATACAGCAGTGACATGCGCATTTCAATTTTAATTTCTTGAGTCGATCTCTTAAGAGTGATAATGTTCTGATGATGGAGTTACGGCTTCGAGACATGTCGTCCTAACAACTGCGACTAAGTCACTAGACGGACCAAACTAAGGTAATTTATAAAATGTATAAATTATAATATTGTTATGAAATTTGGCTTTGTTAACTCGTGCACTCCAAAATAGGTTTTATGCTAGGTTTAATTTTCAAAATTTCCTGGGGCTTTGCTTCCCTCTGTAAAAAAAAATGGGTTTTGAATTTACCCATATGCTTGAGAAGCTTGTAGATAAGTTTATGTTTATTCTGGTCCAGTAGGATCACGTAAATCCAAGACACCTCCAAGAAACAGTAACAAGTATGGAAAACGTTTTTCAGGAATAACCTTATACGAATTCAGTTTTATATAATCAAATGATGGCAATACTGTTATTTATTTATTCATCCATTTGAAATAAAATGAGACAGCCCCTAAAGACCTAATTACGTTGTAAAACATCACCCCTAACATTTATTACCTAATAACCTAAATTATTGATGCAAAAGCTCTTTTTAAATAAAAATATAAACTGAAAGTTTCTGGTTAGTTAATGAATACTATTTTGCTCGTATATATGTTCAGATTTGATTATGAATGATACGTTATTTCAACAAATCGTTTAACAAGTTTTAACAGGTAAAACAGTTCGATTATATTTATTGGATAACTAGAAATGGCCTTTGTCAGACATTAAATATCCCAAGAAAATATATTGTTTTTAGTAGCTTAACTTTATTGTTAAGTTTAAAAATTATATTAAAACTTACACGAATTTTATAAACGCAGTTTTATTTCAAAGGTATGTTGTATTACAACTCTAACCAACAAACAACCACACAAACAATTAATTTTAACATATTTCAGACAAAACAATATGTTCTGACCTCTCGCCCGTTTTTTCGAAGACGAGGATATAGTTTACGCCATCTAATCACCTCAATCTACTCTTGAGGGCAACTGATCGACGTTACAATTGAGAGGCTATTTGATTGTGAAATGAAAATTTTTTCCAAATTAAATTACATTTTTAGGGCGTAGGGTTCAGCTCCTTAAAACTGGATCCCCTCAATTGAGGTAATGTAATCCTGACAGAATAGCTTCTGACAATCTAGGAGAAGCGTGGTCTTAGGTGCTCCACTCTGTAAAAATAATGTTACAAAACCGACTGTCTAAATTTTGCGATATTATCGTTTTAGAAATGCAATCACTATTGATTAGTTTTGGGACAAACATGCACTTGAAAAACTGCACAAGAGATCTACAAAAGAATATTATGACTGCAAAGACAGAGTACTAATCCCTTTGAAACATACAATTAATTTATTAGCAAAAATACGAAAAATATATTTTTACTAGGGGAGACCCCTGCGTGCTCCGCACGCCAACCACCGGTGCGACCTTCTAAAAACATATGTTATGTTTTATTTATAATAAAAGTGTAGGATTAATAATAACCTCAAAACTAAGATGGTACGTAATGTTAAATGTTCAAATCAAATTATTTCTTACTAGGGGAGACCCCTGCGTGCTTCGCACGCCAACCCCCAATGGAACCTTTTAAAAACATGTTTTATTTGCAATAAAGTTTAGAATTAACAATAACCTCAAAACTAAGATGGGAAATAATGTTAAATGTTCAAATTAAATTATTTCTTATATTTTATAACAGCAGTTATAGTAATGGTAAAAAGAACCAGTAAGGCTCAGGTCTACACTTTAATACCCTAACCTAAAAGCTAGAAATAGACAAATAATTGTTTTAAACTTTGAAATCAGCTGTTAATGGAAATATTGGAGCAAATAGCTACATTGTCTGTTATTTTATTCAATTGGTTGCTATGGTAATAAATGTAAATACATGTGTTAATTTATCATTCTAGGACTAACCTAAGAAATTTTCCGACTAAATTTACAAATATTGAAATAAAAAAAGTTTTTATCGAAATGAATTATAGCCTATGTTACTCAGGGATAGTGTAGCTTTTTATTAGTAAAACTATTTTTTCAATTGGTTCCGTAGTGCCAGAGATTACCCCCTACATACAAACAAACAAACAAACAAACAAACAAACTAACAAACAAACAAACTTTACCTCTTTATAATATTAGTATAGATATTTTATAACAGCAGTAATAATAAAGGTTAAAAGAACCAGTAAGGCTCAGGTCTACACTTAATCAAAAACCTAACAAAAAAGTTATAAATAATAACCTCAAAACTAAGATGGTAAATAATGTTAAATGTTCAAAACAAATTAGTTCGTAAATTTTATAATTTGAATAAATAATTCATTTCCTCCCTTATAAAAATCAACATTTACTTCCACAAAGCAGCTGAATTAGTTAGTTTCTTATTATAAACAGCTGTTTTGTATTAAAATGTTTTTATAACCTTCTGAATACTGTAATCGTCGTTATTTACATCCACGAAATCAGCTGGATTAGTTTGTTTCTTATTATTTAGCAGCTGTTTTGTATAGAAATGGTTTTTAAATATTTTCTATGTTAATCTTATGGGGAAAACCCGACCTTTGAGATTAGCTCACGCCATTAAGGATAAGCATTTTTGACATCTAAAACCTTATTGCAAAACTACGAAATGAGACGAATTTTTTGAAACCTCAAACATTAAAATTGGTCCAGAAATAAGGGAGGAGTTGTGTTTATAAAAAACTGCTTCACGTATTATATATAAAGATGTGATCGTAGACTCTCACTAAGAAAGTACTTTGCAAAACTTTGATTTTAAGATTAAAAGTGGCGAAAATCGAGTGGCTTCACTGCCAGTCCTAAAACAAATAAGACAACTGATTCGGACCAAAAGATGAACACAATTCTAGTACTGGACAAACATACGTTTCTTGAATGCATTATCAGTCATTACCGTAGCAAACCAACGTAACAAATTTAGAATCAGTAAATTATTACTCTCAACCAATAGCCTGTTAAGGTTAGGTTCATTTAAAAATAAAAATTTTTTATGGGTGGATGAGTATATTATTCCAACAAAGCTGTAAAGCATGGATCAAGCTAGGTACACATACACCAAAGGGATTGGGTGGTAAGGGTAAAAACAATCGAAAACTATTATTATTATTATCAAATCCCTAGCTTTAGGGTCGCTGAAATGAGTAGTAACACTCCAATAATATTATAATATGTAATATACCGGGAGTCCCACGAGGAGGTCCCTATTTTTGAATTGATATGACAGACGTATAGAGCGCGCTACAGACTTGAAATTCCACAGTCGTGACTAACACATATGTAAACGAAATACCCCTGAGTATCAGTTAATTCTGACTGATCCAAACAAAATGGCGGAAAAACAACAAAATCAGCAATCGTATTTTAAGGGTAAACCTACTTTTATTTAGAATAGGAACAGCTACAGCTGTTTAGACTATTTTAAATCTATCAGCTGACTGCGTGTATACACAACAATGAACACATTTGGTAATAAACATTGGCATTCGTTATTAAGTTGCATTGTAAAGTGTCTTATGTACCTTGCCGTTTTCAACTGAGCAAAAAGTGAAGTGTTGTTCCTGGGCTATTGCCTTTGAAAATGATTATGAAGCAATAAGGTATTTTAGGGAAAGGTACCCAGGTGTAGTTCCACCGTCAAGGAAATCTATTCGTAAGTGGAAGACTATCGTACTAGAAACGGGGTCAATACAAAAAAAATACCATAGATCCTCCAACATAGAAATGAAGAAATCGTACATGCTGCTTTCATGGAATCTCCAAATACGCCTAATTCAGTAAGAAAGGTGGAATCTGCTACAGGGATACCGAAGTCATCTGTCCAAAGGTATGCCAAAAAGAACAAAATCAAACATTATAAAACGGAAAATCTCATTTAGTTCACGGACTGCTTGAAGATGATCCTGACAGACGATTGGAATTTTGTTCGAAAATAATTGAAAAGACTGACGTAGATAGCAAATGGCATAAAGGAATCGTGTTTTCAGATGAAGCGACATTATATCGAACAGGAACTGTAAACAGGCATAATTGTCATTACTATAACACAAAAAATCCACATATCTTACAAGAAGAGAAATTAAAATCAACAGGTATAACAGTTTGGGCTGCTGTTACCAAGGATGGTGTTTTGTCGTATGACATATCCCGACAAACAATGACTGGAGAAAGGTATGCATCAGTTTTAAGCAATCACATAGTTCCTCATCTTTTTCAGCCTGAGATGAAAGACGTTTTTTTCCAACAGGATGGAGCTCCTCCGCATTATGCTAATGTGGCCAAAGCAGTTTTGGACCAAAATCTTCCTAACCGTTGGATAGGTCGTGGCAGCAGCTTCATGGACTGGCCCCCAAGGTCTCCAGACTTGACTGTTTGTGACTTTTTTCTGTGGGGCTTTTTGAAGGAGAAGGTTTATTTTCATAACACTGCGACAGACGATGAACTAATGAGGTTGATCGAAGAGGAACTGTTGTTGATACCTCGAGAGTTGTTCAGCAAAGCGTATGACTGTTTTCTATTTCGTTGTCATCAGTGCATTGCGATCGATGGACATCAGTTTGAATAAGGTTTATGGATCAAATAGATTTAATTTATTTATGAGTTACTTATATCTTTAATTTCCTAACGTTGTTTAGTGCTTAGTAACATCGTTAAAATTAAATAATTATGTTGTAACACTTAAGCAAATAAAACTATTTTAACAAAAAGGTACTATTTCTTTGATATCCCGCCATATTGTCCTAATGTGTCAGAATTAACTGATACTCAGGTGTATTTCTTTTACATATGTGTATGTTAGGACTGTTGAGTTTCAGGTTTGTAGAGTGTTCGGTGCATCTAATATATTAATTCAAAAATAGGGACCTCTTCGTGGGACACCCGGTATAACAATATTATAATATGTAGGAAAAACTAAAAAATTGTTCCGTAGTAAAGCAGGGGTTATCAAGCTCGTTGATAATAATTGAGTTAAGGCATTGTGTACGTGATAACACTGCTCTAAATTGAATTGTACGAGCTGTGCAAGCATGTGGTTTCCCCTAGAGTATTATCAATTGCAAACTGTCTATTGTAATATTTTAACAGTTATTAGCGAATTTCCATAGGAAAAATGAGCTATTGCAGTGGCCCTTATGGTGAGACCCAAGGTCGGGAGTAGCAAATGAGCACCGACCATGGTCCCCAGAACACGTTTCGGGGTGTCATTAAAATGCATATATACATATGTATATATATATTTACACTTTTTTATCATTATTGCGTCTATACAAAAAGCAGTCGTGTTGCGTCCACCAGTAATAGTGGAGTAAATGATATTATTACTATAGTATATATGGGTTATTATAAGTGAAAATCATGGTTCTTACTTTAGTTTTTTATATATACGTCACAATAAAAAGTGAATGTAAAAGTTTAAATCTCTATCATTGTTGAATCCGTTCAAAACCCCATCATTATTGCGTCTACTGTATATAATTAACCAAACTCATGTACTATTGCTTCTATGCAGGTATATCACTAACCAAAACCAGCTACAGTGGCGTCCTGCGACGTTGCCGTTTATTTATACCTGATTCTACCCTAACCATATCCTTTCGGCAGTCCTTGGTAACCAATTTCCTTTATGATGTACAGAAGTAAACTTCTTAGTTTGGGTCTATTTCGAAAATGACATCATACATATTTTTCAACAGTAAACTGTAGCTCTTTATTCACGTTTGACGAAGCCTGCTTATAGCGTCAAACTTCGTGGTGTGGTTCGATTTTATTTAGCAAAGGAACTATAGAAGTACATAAATTAGTATTTAGTGTTTCAATCAGTAATCCTTAAATAGCACGCAATTCATGTTTAACGAAGTTTGCGTATAGCGGCAGAATGGTAGCCTATGGTTAGGATTTATTTTGAAAAGAGGCTAGGCCCTAAATACACGATTTGTTATTTAATGTTTATAAATTTAATCATAGCATTACTTTATATTTTTATTTTTTATTTTAAAGTTCTTGCTTACAGCGGCATATTCCGATGTATGGATCGTACTTAATTTACAAAGCGAATTCGTCTTATGTAAAAAGCTTTTTATGTATTGTTTCATTGATATAATATGTAAACCCTTTATAATGTCGTCCAGAATGTTGTGTTAAAGGCATCCAATTAAAACTATTTAATGGAATATAAATAAATATTCTATACTTTTCTGTCTTTATATGTTATTTTTGAAGTGTAAACTTCTTTAGGCGCGTTGGGCACTTTTTGCATAGAAAAGAATGATTGAACTCACGTTGCCGTCGTCGTCACCGTCAACGCACGGACGCACTTTGTTTAAGGCTCCATCGCATCTCCGAAATTATTTAAAGCTGTGATATGGCTTTTATACAATGCTCGTCAATTACTACAAACAATTAACACATTTTTCGTAAAGAATTGTAATTCGACAATGCCTGAACAATAGGCGAATCGCGCGTCATCACTTAAACGGTGTCCAAAGAAAAGACTGCGAGCAGTAAACGCAAAACTAAGGTTCAGTATTTATAAATATGTAAAGCTCTATCTATCGGATCTCCACAATTATTTAAGGCTCCGTCTCATATCCACAATTATTTAAGACTCGATCGCATCTACGCAAATATTTAAGAGTACGTCGCATCTCCGCAATTATTTAAGACACAGTCGCATAGCCGCAATTATTTAAGTTTCCGTCGATCCTCCGCAATTATTTAAGACTCTATCTTATCTCAACACTTAGTTAAGGCTCCGTCGCATCTCCGCAAATATTTAAGGCTATATTACATCATTAATACATAGATTTAAAAAAAAACTTCTTCATAACCTGAAAATAAAGTTAACTATATGAAGCTAAACAGTTTTCACTTCTGACGGCAGTCCCACGTCTGTCTGTTATTTTTTATTGGCAGTATTTTGTTGACAAAATTTACTTTATGTAGAATTTGTTGTCAATGAAATGTTAGGCATTAACTTTAGGTAGATATGCACGGCAATATATGATCCTGAATTATTAATTTACTAGATAACACAGAATTTGTTCTTATAATATAGTGTTAACAATTTACAAATATGCGCGTTAAATGAAAAAGTTGACTTCTGTGGACTACAGAATAACAGGTAAGCAAGACTTCTTAGAACCCTTGACAGCAGACCGTCATAAATCTTCAAAGGCAAACAATTCTTTCCAAATATACCCTCCACTTTAGTTTAACAACACCCTCTACCACATTCACTAAACAATTAACAATAAAAAAAGATAAGTTGTAATAATGAATGAATTATAAATTCATTTGGCGCATTAGGCTTAAATTTCACAACCGAGTTTTTCCGTATATTATATCCAGTTACACAGCGTAATTTGCACATACTTACGGGTTTGATATTTATCTATAGAATATAATACATAGTCTATTTATTTTCAAACAGTTCAAGTTTGCCAAACGATGCGGCAAGTAAAACTAGATGAATTATTACAATAGTTGACAATATCGACCACAATATCAGTTTAGTGTATTTCATCAAAAGAAAAAACAATATCTTCATCACTGTGCAAACGTAACCCTTATAAAGTCACGGCATTACTATCGATGACGCGGTAAGTCAAGTTTTGCAAGTACTGTATCTCAAATTATATTACAACCTATGATACCGTTTATTTTTGCTTAAATTTCAGGGCGAAAATTTACATTAGAACACCTAGCCATATTGCGGCAGAAGTAGTGACGTATTCCCAAGAAAATGCCTACGTAATTGTAATTTTCAATTCTATTTCTAAAGGTCAAAAAATGTAACTTACAGAATTAAATGTAATTAATTATGAATAGAAAATAAAACACTTTGAACTTAATCTAAAATCACATCTTGTTAACTCAGACGTATCTTTTTAATTAAATCGGACTGCGCATGCGCACGTTAATAAACACGATTACCGAACTCTCCTATTTCTACAACTTAGCATTACGTAATAAAATACATGTATAACATAAAGGTGCTTACAAAATTGCACGCTGCGCTGCACGCGCGCCACTCTTGTGCATTGAATTTGTCATATTTGTACGAGGCGCGAGGTACGCTCGCAGTGAACCATCTGCTGACGGGTTTATCAACGAACACTTTGAATATTCGCCGTTCATATTTGAACGGTAGAGTGAAATCTTGGTTGTTTTTAGAGCGCATGAGATTATTGTTTTTCAAGATATTAATTTTCCAGTGATTAAATATAGATTTTTCTGAAACGAATTTAATAAAATAAATAGATTCCAACAACAACCAAATTATTCTTTTGGATCCTCTGCATAAGGATTTTTTTTTAAATATGAAAGCAGATGCTGGCGAGAAATATCCGCCGAGATGGATGTATCTGCGGACCAGTGTACAAATAAAATAATATCTTTGCTGTCTTCTTACCACACGGAGAAGAGCAAGTTGAAAAAGCATCCTTCCACAACAGGAAAACGAAAGTTATGAATCAAATAAGATAATATGTAAATCTCTTTTAATTGTAATAATTATTAAATTAGTTAACCCTGGTAGTGGAAAAACTGGCCTTGTCAATTCACGCGGATTTATTTTGCGTTTTGCAAGCATTTTTTTTCAAAAATTCACTAAATGTATTAATTAGTAAATTTATCCCAATCCAAAAAAAGTGTTCAGTAGCTTTTTTTATAGAAAAAGGTCCAAAGAGTTCATATATGCAGCTAGCAAATTTATTGATGTACAATTTTAAAAGTTATTAACAGCTCAGGAAGCAAAAAATGTCCAGTATTGGAACAAAATCCCACTTTAGGCCTACATAAAACGAAGTAATTTTTGTTTGTTTTAAATATTCAAAAGTTTTTATAATTTATTTTTAAACAGAGTGTATACAAATATATGCCAATTTTTAAAAACATCTGAAAACACCAGTTTATAATTATGTTCCTAATACAAGACAGCTAAACAATTTGTCTATTTGTGAAATATTATTCACAAATTAATGTTTACAACTTCACTGCAAAATGTATACTCAATGTTCGTGGGTTATCTATGGTTCGCCGGAGGTTTGTTGAAATCAACAATTCCAACGAAACAATGAAGAGCAACTTATTAGTGAAACAACTTGCCCTCCTTAACAGGAACACACAATTTTCACTTTATAAAATTATATAATACATAAATAATTAATGTTTACCGTACTTTACATCAAACTACAAACTACAAAAATTCGATATACATCAATGTTCACGATTCGATACATTGAATCAATCTGAAGCGTATAATAATGCTTCAAATGTATTAGTTGCATGGATATATTTTGAATAGATGAAAATTTAAAAAGCCTGAAGTTCTAACTTACAGTAGGCCTATCTAGTCTCAGTATGTTTCCACTTTGTATAAGTTGGTAACATCAATTAAATTGGTTTGTACAACAGAATTGCAAGCATACAAAAATAGCCTGAAGTTTAAACATGTATAGTTTAGTCTTTAGTCACAGTATGTTTAACAGCACTCAATAGTACAAAATATTTTCGTTTGCAAACATATCAGGTGGGTAAACAGTAAGTAAATTTTCGCAAACTCAGCACAAGAAAACATTAATTGATATCAAACATTCAAAAACAACGTAATCTTAACCGGAGTGATACCATTTCTTCATGATGCCTAAAATGGAACCAAATCTGAGAAAATGCACTGATATTTATATTTCTAGGCCTATCTGTATTTTTTTAGGAGTGTTTTGATGAAATGGTTCAAGTTTAAGTAAATGCATCCCTCTTCTAAAAGTTGCTTAATTGAATTACTATTAGGCCTACTTATTTCTTAATGAAATAGAATGTAAAATATCTGACAGTAAGAATTTTCTGAAATCGTAGTAAGGAATTTTTTGGAAATGTATAAATAAATATTTGTTTAGCATACAATATAATGTTTGTGCTCCAAAAAAAATTAATGATTGAAATTAAATTCTAACCAACAAAATGTTGTTAATAATATACGAAATACTAAACAAATATATATTTTCTTGTATTAAAGACGGAACACATTTTCAAAAATTCGTTGATACCAATTTAGTTCATTTCTAGTATTTTCTATGCCTGCATGAATGCGTGGTAAGTGGGAAGTAAGTTTAATCTACTGTATTTTATAGTGTCGTTTCTCTAATATTTGCATTATTAACTTGCGTTGGGAATATAGATAAATTTTACGTAAAACTATGGTAGGCCTAAAGTCTTTTATTTCTTTGTTTTAGCTTGCCTAATTCAGTTAAGCTATAGGAAGTATTTTAATTTACGTAAATCTTTTTTATTGTTATCAGTTAGTCTTATTCTGCTTGGAGTCGTTGGATAGGGACTTATACCATATGAAATAAAAAATCATATAATTTAATAATGTCCTTTTTTAATTAATACTATGCTAAATGTAAATTAATCTGATATAACTTCATAATAATAAAAGCACATTTAAAAACAGCTTGTAGAAGTTTTACCAT
>JAGFPH010015417.1:0-11476 GCA_018207615.1 Philaenus spumarius | reverse complement strand
CCGCTGTAAAAGCTGAGTATAAGTTGTGGTGTGAGAAATTATCGGGACTCGAGAAAGATGCCGAGGCTTTACAAGTATTGGATTTTTGTGACAAGAGCAGATTTCAAATATCAAATATCTATTAACAGTTTTGGCAACTCTTCCGGTCACAACGGCAAATGTGGAAAGGTCATTTTCGACGATGAAAAGAATCAAGACTTACTTAACTCAACGGGCAACGAAAGACTTAGTGCACTCGCCGTACTGTCAATTCATGGAAACTTAGGTATCGATCCAAATGAGGTTCTTGAGATTATGGCAGCAAAGAAATCGCGAAAGTTAAAATTAAAAATTTTGTCTACTAAAATTGACGCTTTTGATTGACAATTAATGTGTAGGCCTACGTATGCGTGACTGACAATTAAAATACAGTGATGATATTAATAACAATAAAGCAGTTTTTCACTAATGAGTCCAACTTTAATAACAAATATCCTTACAAGACACCCATCAACCATTTCCGCCCCCCTGCCCCCAAAAAATTATTACTACGTTTTGGGCCCCCTCCAAACCAAATTTCTGGCTACGGGCCTGTATTCAGACTTTTAATAAAATCAGTGCTGCATTAGGTAAGTAAATATACAAATTTTATATATACCAATATAATATTAAGATATGGTAAAAATTTCATGTATATTGAATAAGCAGTTAATTAGTTATCGTAGTTTGAATATAAGTGACAAATTTGGCCATTTAAGAGGTCTGGTATGAGGCACTTGGTGTCAATTATGAACACCAGGGAAAGGTTTAAAACAAAATGTAGTGGTTTTATTGGGTAGTGGTTTGTTGTTTTCGTCATTCAGTAAAAGAGGCCAATATTATCCACAAAATGAAAGATTCTATGAAGTTATTACACCAACAGAGGAGGACGTTTAAATATAGTGGAAAATATTAAATTATTATTCTATAGATGAACAAGGAAAATGTTATTAATGACCAAATGTATAACCAATCAGACTTAGTACTCAAACAATTTTAAATCTTAAAGAAAGCAGGTAAAGTTGTTAAGCAGTTAAACATGGCAATGAATATCCCTGATAAGGAAAGGCTAGGTTTGGCAGAAAATGGTACAACTTAATAATAAAAACAAATATTACAACTACCTTTTACAAAGTGCATCCCTTCATCTTTGTTAACACCAACCATGTACGGCACGTTATTGTAACTCCTGATGTTTAGTTCTCTTAAGCCTTCCGGTAGGGCTGCCTCTTCACCCAAATTTTTATCAATAGTAGGATGAAACGGAAGACCCTACACAGCAAACACAGATGGCAAGCTTGTATAAGTATTGCCAGAAAGACAGGTTAAATATATATGTTATGCCGAATGCAGACAGTGTCCGAAATTTTTACTCACTCCGCAATGTGGACATTGTGAAATACAGTACTCACATCGCGGAGTGAGCATTTTATTCGGATATTGACCAAAGCAAAATACCCAGAACGCGTGAAAGTACTCAAGTAAATATGTTACTCAAGTAGAACGCGTGCCGAAGTAAATAAATGTTCTTCGGAGATTGAGCAAAACCATAATACCCACAACCCGATATGGGCAAAAGAGATTGCCCACCTAATAGCCTTTCTCACACACTAGACGTACATGTTACCCCCACCATCCACTATCCCTAGCATTTCATTAGGGATTTCTGTTAGTGCACTGTCGTGATACATTTAAGTAGTTAAGTTTTTCCCTTTGTTCATTGCTAAGGTGCTATGTGTTGACATATTTTAAAATGCTGCTGTGTTTTGCGACTTTGTTTGAAATGAAGGAATCATTTTCCACCAAATTGGAAGAGCTGATGTCCAAAATGGATAGCCTCCCAAGTAGAAATTTCATAATTGTGGAGGATTAAGAGAACGCCGTATGAAGTCATGTTTGGCTCACCACAGAAAATGGATTATTAGAGATTCCCCTTTGACAGCAGACGTTGTAAATAAATAATAACTGAGGAAGAACTTAAAGGAGAGCTCTCTAAGCATTAAAGAAGTTTAAAGGAAGTAGACAGCGAAGAAATAAATACTGTGGATGAAACTGCTTCGGAAATCGTGCCAAAGACTTTAGACAACAACAAAAAGAAACTATGACAAGCGATACCTTTACACTCTATGATATTGATCGTGGCAAAGGAAACAGCTGTTTGGAATGTGGTCAGCACATCCACAATGAAGATTCAAATAAAGAAGACCTAGACTTACCTCTGTGCACTCTTTGTTTGAGAAAATCTGTCATTGAAACAATTCGGGGGAAACTGTGTAACTGCCTTAAAAAGACAGGCAACCAAAATGTCAAAGAACACGGAAAGAAAATTAACCCCAGTTTCGGTTGGAGACAAAGTTTTGGTAAATATTCCTGATGTAGACCGGGGACGACTAGCTCCTAAAAATGCAATGGCAGTTGTGATAAATAAGAACGATGACCACTATACCCTTGGTACGAAGCATGGCGTTCTTGACAAACAGTTCTCTAGAAACCAGTTCCAGGTAGCTCCATCGATGTACCGGATGAACAACTCACCGTCCGTAAAGAAGCGATGATGTCATCCGGGTCCAAACAAGGTTTCATCAGATGTGGTTGCATGAAGTCAAACATAAAGTGCAATCATAAATGTCACTGAAGCACTTCTTGTGCTAACAAGTAAAATGAATAAGTAACAAGAACTGTGTAATAAGCATTAAAAGAGTTACCTGTATTATAAGAAAAGCTCATAAATTAGAAGCTGTACATATGTAACAGACTTACATGTATGAAACTTTTTCATAAATGCTTTTTTGTGTGGCTATTTTTTTTCGATTTTAAGCTGCCCACTGTAATTGTCCTTTTTAGCGAATTTCCATAGGAAAAATGAGCTATTGCAGTGGCCCTTATGGTGAGACCCAAGGTCGGGAGTAGCAAATGAGCACCGATCATGGTCCCCAGAACACGTTTTGGGGGAAGTCCGATTTGGTTCAAATTTGGTACACATGTTGGTTGTCTATGTGGCTCGGACGAGTTCGTTAGCCAAAAAAATCCAACAACCGGAAGTACGTTTTTTGACCAGAAGTAACTATTGTTTTTTATTTTTGCTACGAGAATTAAATTTTTTTAGAGTTTTTTATAAAAATATAAATGTAGGGTGTTATTCTGCACATTTTTTTTTTTACGCGACCTTATAGCTCGCTTGGTTCCCCCAAAATCAATCAACACGTAAAATACCATAAAAGTACCCGGTTCGAAGCCAAGTGTGCAAACTCGCGAGGCCATTAGGCGCAAACAAATTCTACTAATATATTGCGTACACACAGACAGCTGTTCAACGCCTTCTTGAGTAGACCTATTTCCCAAATTGTTGGTTGAAACCCTAAAACATAGGCCTATAAACTTGATTTTGGAAATTTGCTCAACTCACGTCAGCGGTCCAGCTGCGTGGTCGAATTATTTTCATTGAAATAAATTTAATTTCAAGCAAAAGTATGATTTTATTTTACTTAGTTATTATGGACTTATTGTAGGATAGTGTATGGTAGTGTGTGTGTAGGCTATTCAGTGTTTCTGCATATTACAAATACCCACAACCCGACGTGGGCAATAGTGATAACCCATGTTGGGTTGACGGTATTATGGTTCTTTTCAATCTCAGAAGAACATGTGCACTTCGGCAGTTGAGTACTTACGTTTACCCATAAAAAGTTCTTGGTATTTTGAACTGGTATTTTATTTTTAGGGTTTAAGCTCTCCAAATGATCAAAAATGTATTAGATAATTTGTATCTACAAAAAATGTGTCATCTCGGACCAAATAGCTTAGTATGTACAGTGAAGTTAATTAATTAGAAGAAATTATAATAAAAAGCACAACAACAAAAACATTTTTAGCTCAACAGTAAAATTTCATAACATATGTTTTTAGTATCAAGGACCAAAATAGCTGAAAATGATTGACAAAATAGGATCAGATATTTCTGTATCCCCCCTCCTGATGGGGGTATTTCATACAGCTCAAACCCCCCTCAGGTAAATTGTAAATTGTGGTGCATTTGATTTGCACCATTCATTTAAACTATGCTTCAGCCCCTCCGTTCGACAAATCCCTGGTCCTTGTTCCCACTGTTTCCCTTTTTTAGCACTCGTTGGATAAAAAGTGTTTAAGCTTCTATGATCATAAAAGTTGGACAAATGTTACAGAAATGGTGAATTTGTGAGCAATTCTAAATAAATGTTCAATACTAAACGATGATCTTTACCAAAAAAATCTCTTATCTTCATTATTATAAATCACAATCATTCATGTTATTTAATTTTCTTTCCCTTTATTAAAATCGATTTAAAAATTATATCCCGAGAGAAAATGAATGAATTGAATGAAACTATAATCTACATGGATAGAACAGTAAAAGTAGATATTAGTTTTTTTTAAACATATTAATAAATTAAATATAACTTACAGAAAATATTTCTTGTGCTCTTATAATTTCTCCACCATCAGCTGTTTTTAAACATGTTAATACTGATTGAACATCTGTCACATTACAGTTTAATTCTTTGGCTATTTTCAAATAAATGCCATAATTTGAGTCCAATGTTTTCATAATATGAGCTGTACCGCTTTGTGAAATTGCTCTGTGAAATAAACCTGTAAACAATTTCATAAATTTACTACTGTATGATAATTACTCTAAATTATATTAAAATATTTGTAATAATTTAATATCTATTAAGAATAGTGTCATTGTACGTTTTTTTCCCTAAAATGGATTTCTAAAATAAATTAAGGGTTTTATTTTTCTTAATAATAAGTTCTAACCTTGAGCGAGTGGTGACAGGTACAAGAAGTTAACAGAAAACCCTCCAACACTATTTCCAAATATTGTCACAGAATTTGGATTTCCACCAAATGATTTGATTTCTTTTTGTATCCACTTCAAAGCCAAAATTTGATCTTTGAGTCCTGCATTTCCTTGAGCCCCAGGGATGTCCAAGTTTAAAGATCCTAGAACACAATTTCTATATTAAGCATACGTGCATATCTATAAAAAGACACTCCTAAATAGAACTAATTTTTAGCTGCTTGCAATTGATTTTAATTTGCAGACTTTTTTAAATGTTAGTAATCTGGCATTACAATACTAAAGCTTGAGTTAGGTTTCACACCCTTTTATCACTTGTTTGTCTCCTTTTCTGTTTGTATATGAAAATTAATTTTCTTTGTAATTACAGATGTGTCTCAATGTAACACGCATATCTTATAAAAGTCAAAACTAAAGAAATATTTTTCAATGAAATTTTTAGAACCAAAGTTTTGTAGCCTAAAAAATTAATATTTTGTAATACTGTATTTCATTTAAGACTATTAAAAACTTTTTCTGTGTATTGTGATAAGTAGTAAATTTTGAGGAAAAAAACCTGTGGCGTTAGATGGACATCACAGAAAATCTGGGAATACTCACCTTCGCTAGGATTTAGTAGTATTATTTAGGGTCGCCTTGCCCAGACCTCCGATTTAATACTATTTCCAACTTATTTAAATTATAATAACATAGCACATTATTTAGCCTTGTTTTATTTATAAATGATTTTGTCTTCTACAATCAACAACAATAACCATAAACACTAACTGTTAGTATTACCAGATCTATCAACACTAACCATGAAAGCTTGCAGACAATATTTTCAGATCTATTAGGGTAACACTTATCACGAAAGGTAGCTGACAGTGTTGGCAGATCTATTAACACTTATCACGAAAGCTAGCTGACAGTGTTGGCAGATCTATTAACACTTGTCACGAAAACTAGCGACAGTGTTGCCAGATCTATTAACACTTATCACGAAAGCTAGCTAACAGTGTTGTCAGATCTATCAGAGAGAATTGTGTGATGACACGTGATTCTACAAATAGTATACGTCTGGATTTCACAAAGATTTAAAATAACTCTATTTTATTTTGTTCTTCATTATAAGTAGAATCAATAATATATAATACTTTAGTAATACAAGGGTCGTTCATAAAGTAACCTCCATTTGACTATAAATGGAACAGAGATGAAAGTGCAGAAGCTATATTAAGATTCATTTTGTTTGGTACCAAGTCACGGTTGTTTAATTATCAATAAGTTACATTGTACGGCTCCACCTGACTTCTTTCTTCGTATTCACGTACGCGTTTCAGAGCTGATGCTCCGTCCTCAGAGTATACCCCTCAATAAGAGTTCGTCAACACATAAAAATTTAAAGTCACAGACACACGTAAAACATTTACACAAACACATAAAACAACGCGTCACACACGGTGGGCACCGTTACAATGCAGTCGGACAGTGTGTCTGTGACTTTAAATTTTAACGTATTGACGAACTCTTATTGAGGGATATACTTTGAGGATGGAGCATAAGCTCTGAAACGCATAAGTGAAAACGAAGAAAGAAGTCACGTGGTGCAGCCATACAAGGTAACTTATTGGTTATTTCCAGAAGCTGTAATATATAGATCTTAAAATCACAGCTTAATATTATTTTGCATTTAAGTGATGATCAACCGGTATGGAAATCCCTTCACAAAATTCTACTGTTTGAGATTTCAGCCAGAACATTGCTGAATCTTTAAGTTTGTTGTTATCAAAGCACTGCTGATAGGAGCCAAACTAATTCTTCTTGAACGGTGAACCTGACGGAAGCTAATTTTGAGTAAGAGTACATGACAATACGATTAGTCTTATAGATAACATGATAAATTTAACTTACCAAAAACTCCAAGCCTGTAATTGATGACCACCAAAACTACTTCTTCCCGCATAAAGAAATCAGGTCCGTATGTGCTGGAATCACTTGACCCAGTTAAAAAAGTTCCTCCATGAATATACATCATTACTGGAAGTAAGCTTTTACCTTCAGGTACCTTTAAGCAATATACACCAATGCTCCATGTGAGCAGATTAATGTAATAATTTATTCACTGAGTGGTTACAAGCTGAAGGATTTGTCAGTACTGTATTTACATTATTTTTTAAGAAGATACAACTAACTTAAAGACTAAGCAATTAATTATAATTTTTTTCCTTTATGTTACTAAATAGTGTACCTTTAGATATGGAGTGAACACATTCAAGTATAAACAGTCTTCTGAGGTTGGGATAACAGGAGGTCTAGATTTCGCTGATTGCAAACAAGCATTTCTGTCGCGTCTTGCGTCTAATATTCCTGTCCAATTCAAAGCTGGCAAAGGTCCCTGAAACAGATTTTCATATTTATAAATTATTTGAATACTGATCATTTAAAAATCAATCAAACAATAGAAGCGTATAGTGAATTTGTGTACGCTATCGTAAATGTTAATTTATATTGTGGTACATTCTGTTAGAAACTATTAACATGTATGGTTAGTAAGCTGTTACCAATCCCATATTATGAAATAAGGAAATAACCTGAAAATAATACTGCCGAAAATACTTGAAAGTGGTGTACCTGTTTGATAAAAAGAGAGAGGGGGAGGGAGGGTTCAGTAACTATAAAATGTAAATGTAGCTAAACGGATTTTTATTATCAAATGAATTAATTGGAAAGATTTGTTATTGTGTTAAAAACTTTACAAGTGTAAGTGTGAAATTCTTAAGTTAGGTTCTTGGTACGCATATTTTTATTTGAGAATCGTTTGCAGATTTTGTTTGTTAAAAAAAAGTAATGTGTACTCAAATCAAATCAGATTTATTTCCACAAATTAAGCACATTTACAGTCCCACATTTATATTTTAAGTCCTACTACACTCGATTCCACGTTCACCGTGCAGTACAGAGCGCCCATAAGCCATGTTATCCTTACGACAGTCTCAGCGATAATAGCCGACTGAAAAACATCAACTCCCATGCAACGCTCGGTCAGTTGACGCAACCCGCATGACAATAAACGTGATGTTCGCTGTAATGGTAGTAGCACGTCTATTCTCCCGTAAGACCCGTACTGCACGGTGAACGTGGGCTCGAGTGTAGAACATTTCTCTAAATTGTTCAACCTTAAACATATAGTTCAAGAAAAAAACCATTAGTTCCCTTTATCCTATGAACATCTGAGTTTACAAAATGTTATCTATATATAAAACTACTAAAAATTTACCTTAAATCTCAGATCACCAATGGGCGGAGCTGCGTAAGGTATTCCACGGAAGCTAAAGTAGTCAACAGAGGCTGCTTCTGATCTTACTTTTAACCCTATCACTGTCCCTTGATTGAGTTCTACTAAGGGAATGTCCTGACTGGAAATACAAGTTTTACAATTACAAATGTAGGCTTAGTTGGTACAAATATAAAATAAATATTGAAAAATCCTAGAATACTTTGCATAAAGCTATCAACTGACTCTTTTAATTAATTTCCCGTTTGTTTCCTAAAATTCCCGTTCCATATCTTCTCCGCTCTCTTAGGCTACAAACATTTTGCTAACCAGATGAAGTTATTTTGATAATATAATAAAATAACATAAATAATTTTGATATCAAATATATTAGATAACCTGAAATGCATGTTTAGAAAAACATATTAATTTTATTATGTTAGCAAAATTACTTTTCCATTTTAAAACTCATGAAAACTATAAAACGGACAAACACTGCTGATTTCATGAATATAGAACAATTTGAGAATGTCATTTATAATACATTTACTTAATATTCAAAACGTCTATTATTATTTTGTTATTTTATTAACCCTGGAATGGTAGCCTATACTACTACAGAGGTACGTTATTGGTATCCATCCATATTTTTATACGTTTGTAAACTTAAACATTCGTGGTTTGCCATAAAAATAAAACAACATTTTCCATAACCAATTATTGTTTAATACTTATATAAGTGTTATAAACTCGTAAATTTTTACTAAAGTAAAAAATTTTTAAACAATTACAAAAGCCTTAGTTAATTTTTTTTAGATATAAATTTAACATAGAGTGAGTAACAAAAGTACTTAATACGAAGTATAAATGACATATATTATATACAAAATAAGACGAGTTTCAACACAACTTTAATAGTTGCAGATATTTCCTGTCACCTATATCATTGTCACTGTCATAATCGTCTATTATTTTGTTTTAAATATATTGTATGGTCTGTTATTTTGTCTATTTCTGAAGGCCTAAGTGCCATTGTAAACAAAAACTGTTTGTATAAGGTATACAAATTAAAATTAGCTTAAAAAATAACTTTTAATATAAATTTTAAGTATAATCACACAAAAACGCCACCACAGTCATATAGAAAAAATTACATTATTGGTATACATTCGTAAAAAATACTCAAGGGTAGTTCCTGACCAGTTCCACTGTCTTACTGACCTTGGTGGGGGGGGGGGGGCTTACACAAAAGGCCGGTTCAGTCCAAGCGAAAAAAACCAGTACCAGCCAAAAATAACGATAGAATACCATTCTAGGGTAACAATTGGTAATTATTAGTTATTTGTTTTTGGTTTAAGGCAACTCTTAAATTTTTAAACACAATCTTGTGAGGTACATCAAAATTTCATTCAGTTTTCAAATTGATGACAAAAAATCTTACAATTTACAAAACTAAAGATAGACTAATTTTATTAAATTATATAAAGTATAATTTATATTATTTAAAATTTTAAATTGTTAGAAGCTGTTAAAAACTTTCCACTTAATTTTTCAGAATTATTGGTATTTATTAATGTGCTATGTAAAAAAACCATTAGTACAAATAATACTTATGAAAGGTAACACAGTATAATTATTTATATCAGACAAAGGTACGAAAATACTAACATGAATTACAGCAAATAGTTTATGTTAAAATGTAAGATTACAAAGTTTTATTTTTTTATTAATGAACACCTTTGACTACATTAAACAAAGAAAACAGAATTTGGATTTTAAACTACGTTTTTTATCACTTTACAAACAAGATTTGCAAATTATTCTTTGTAATTATACAAGCTTAACTTTTTTACCACTAAGTAATTCTTCATTTCACACATATTTTATTTAACTTACCAGTAGCAAAAAGATGCGAATATAAGAAAAATCCACGTTTTTGAGAACATCTTTTGAAATTGTTACAACTAATGTTAAGAGGGGATGTACGTACTGTAAGAACTCGTGAACCCATGATAACCTGCATTGCGGTATCTTTCTGTTATCTCTTTGTGTGTTTACAAATAAATAGTTAAAGCCTGTGTAGTTAGACAAGAAAACATAATAAATCATATTTGTGTAACAATTTCAAGGTGAGTCGCGCTGCCTTAGGAAGTATTGTTATAAGTAGTTTGAGTGTGAACAAACAGCAGCACTGGTACAATGCCTGTCTGTTGATATTACATTGTAGAGCACTTTTGTACCTACAGGCCTATACCACAATGGCATGTAATCATATTGTAAATTTTACCTTTGGTATAAATCCAACCGGAAGACGTTACTTTTAAAACAAAATGCAGAATAACACTGTAACATTCCTTATGAAATATGTTCATCGATCAAAAAGCTCAAATATTTAGAGTTGCCCTTAAGCTATTTCAATCCTGAAACTTAGTGTTGTTGAAATCACCTTATCTATACAGTACTAATATTATAAAGAGGTAAAATTTGTTCGTTTGTATGTAGGAGGAAATTTCTGGAACTACTGAACCGATTGAAAAAATAGTTTTACCAATAAAAAGCTACACTATCCCTGAGTAACATAGGCTATAATTCATTTTGATAAAAAAACGCTCTTATTTCAATATTTGTAAATTTAGTCGGGAAAAAAATCTTAAGTTATTCCTATACTGATGGACCAACTCATATTTCTTGAATGTATTTACAGTCATTACCAACTGAATAAAATAAGAGATAAAACAGCTGTTTGCTCTAATATTTCCATTAACGTCTAATTTCAAACTTTGAAGCAATTATTATTCGGCAGCTGCGTTGTATAATTATTTATAATTCGTATTAAGGAAATTATAGTGATTTTCTTTCTTATTTTTTAATAACACTTTCTCCAAAAAGAACTTTAAAAAAATGTCTACCCGATTTTTCGGATTTAGCCCATCAACGAACTCGAGAGAGATTTTCCATTTACATATTTAATGCATCAGTAAGAAATTAATTTGTGTGTAATTGCAGCAGTAATCATTGCATAAAAGTTAAACACGGTGGGTGAAAAGTCTAAGGACAACTTCATATTTCGTCTATAAGGAACATTTGAAGGTAGATGTGATTGAAGAACCTACCCTATGTAAAACTACTATTTCATTAATATCTCAAAAATTTGGTCTGCCATCTTGGATGCGCCATTTTGAATGTAATTATTTATTTTTAAATAGTAAAGTGGCCATGTGGTACTTCATTTTAATGTAGAATTCTAAGATAAAATCAATGGTGAAAACCACACATCAATATCTCAAACCGTTCTGAAGATATTTGCATTTGTTTACATTGAATCATATCATTTAATGTAAAAATGAAATAGAATACAT
>JAGFPH010015416.1:10117-21296 GCA_018207615.1 Philaenus spumarius | reverse complement strand
TTGTGTTTGTTTTTAGTTTGTCAATGTAACCTCAAAAAGGTAATACTCTTCGAATTTTCTAAGTAATGTTGCTATGGTAATGAAAGTAAACAAACATGATGTGTTGCTAAGTTTTTTATACGAACAGCTGTTTTTGTGCCCCTGATAAAATCAGCTGTTTTTGATAAAATCAATAGAAATCTTTCTTCCATAAGATTAACATTGAAACTTTGAGGGCCACTAGGACGTAGCCCTAATGTCCTAGGACTTTGGTAAATGGCCTAAAACCTTCCCAGGGTTAACCTGTGTTACTATGCAAAATTTAAAAGCAATCGGATGAATGGTATACGAACGCAAAGTGGACAAAGAACCAAAAAAAAACCCCCATAAGGAATACACAGCAGAAATTTGCATTTGATTATAACGTTTGTAAGGCGAAAGATACATGATTTGTAATGCTTGATGACATATCTGTGAATGATTACCTGCAATTAAAAAAAAAAATAAGGAAATCGGCCGGATAGAATGGCCGTACTGACTGCCACAAGTTTTCATAAATTCTTTTAATATATAGACTAGGGGCTCTGCCCCTGGACGCTCCGCGTCCCAACCCCGGCTCGGCCTTCGGCATCAGATGGCTGCTTCGCTTCGCTCGCAGGTGGAAAATTCGATAAAGAATCTCGTTAATCCTTTGCTCGTTTGTACATAGGTAACCGAGCATAAATTAGCTGTTTTATTTGGCAGCTGACTCCAAACTCATTAAACATTATCTCCATAAGATTAACATGGGAAATTTGAAGGATTTTATACCGGAGCTCCTTCTCGGGTGAATAGCGGCTGAACGGATGATAATATATAAGACTTGACATATCTGTGAATGATTATGTTCAGTTTTTGATCCAAATTAGCTGTTCTATATATAATAGGTTTGTAATAATCAATGTTTGAATTGAATTAAAATATAGTTAGCATTTTTCGTTGATTTTTGTTTGTGTTTGTTTTTAGTTTGTCAATGTAACCTCAAAAAGGTAATACTACATTTGATACTGATTTGATCCAAATCAGTTGTTGATCAAAATCAGCTGTTTTAAGCTTTTCATACGAACAGCTGTTTTTGTGTCCTTGATAAAATCAAAAGAAATATTTCTTCTTCTTCCTTAAGATTGACCTTCCATAAGATTCACATAATTTAGTCATAATTTCAGTTCATAGGGTATAAATGTCCCTCAAAATGGTCACCGATTCTGGGACGCCTCGCGTGGACACTATTAGACAGACATTATATTAATTAATTAACTAAACCGTACTGTACAACACACCTGCCTCCACTGGGGTAGAGCGTCTAGATCGATCGGCCCACGTTCGGCCATTCCAATAGTGACTCAGTTTAAGATCACGATGCTGGTGTTAACCGAGTCACAGTGACTAATTAACGTCTTTACTTTGTCCCAGTTGGACTAATGCAGCTAAGTTAAAGATAATGACAGCACATGTACATACAATATTGCTGTTCACTGTGTATGTTGTAGGATGTTGGGTTGAATAAACCAATTGTTACACATAACTTAACTATTATTCTTCAACCGATTGTTTTGACAGTTACATTATCTGATAGAGAATCAAAAGGTCTGCTAAAAAGGTGGTTTGAAATTTGTTGTTACAATGTACGGTTTTTGAGTAATTTAGGTTTGACATTTTCAAACAGCCTCCATTTTGAAACTCATGATTGGATTTATTCGCTTATTATTCTTGAGGTATATATCATTGTTATTTTTAATTTCATGCCAAGTTTGAACTCAATCAGTCAAACCGTTCTCTAGATAAGAATACTTATTTTGTACAAAAAACAAAATGGTGGATATCTAGAAAACAAAGTGTTTTTGGGTTTGTGTTTATATGAACGTTTTTCTTATTTTGAGAGATAGAACAATTCCCCGAAGTTTGGCACTTATTTATGGGATACCCTGTATAGAACTTTACCTAAGTACGTCAATTAATATAATGGAATTTTGTTTAATCATTCATTATCATATAATTTAGAAGGGTTCTTAGGGTATGGTAAATCGTAATTTGTTATAAACTTCCTAGAACATATGTCTTTGTTAATATAATATCGAGTTTAAAAACATGTATTGGCATTTTGCGATGTACCATCCGTCTTATAATATTAATATCATATCAATATTTTTTCAAGAAGTGGACCTGAGAATACCTAATCAAATGATCACGATATGAGCGAATCTGAATGAATGAGCGATATTATAGTATTGTTATAGATATATCTATGAAAGGTTGTCACGACAGACACATTAGCATACTTTTAATTCCACAAAATTTGTTTAATCAAGGTAAAGAATACATAGATATTATTTTATCGCCCATTATATAGTCTACTGTATTTCAAAACCCTGGCGATAAAATTCAAATAAGAAATTTGGTCCAACATATCGAGAAAAACAGAAATTTATTTAAGATGATTACACTACTAAACAACCTCACTGCTATCTTTTGGTTGATATGAAACAATTTACACCCTAAGATTTGAGAATAGGCCCTAAGGACATATATTTAAAAAATCAGGATTTTGAATAATAAGATGTCTTTTTAATCCGCGGGTTTGAAATCATGCCCCAAACTCCGGGTAGGTTTTGACCGATAGAAATTGCTCTATAAGAACATAACTATTTATTACATAACTAGTTATCTTTATTTACTATGTGGTCCAAAATTTCCACCTATTCCTTATCAGTTACTTTTGGACTGTCCGACCATTCTGCGGCTATTTCTACTCCTGTTGTTAGTGATGTTCTAGAATAATATATTATTTAAAAAACAATATTTGTATTCACATTGTTTAAAACTAGAAGAAATTATAAACGTGTATAAGCTTTTACAAATTTAAACAGTACAATTTAGAAATGAATATACATTCTGAATTACAACTCTAAATACAAATCACTATAGCTAAATATTTAAAATTAAACTCTGTATGTAGTATAATATTGGTTACATTTAAAATTATATAAATTCATGTACAATTCTAATAAGTTTCTTCATTTGAATAAGTTGTATAAATTATACACTCACATACATACATATACACACAGCAAATAATAGAAGCAGCACGTTTAATCTATTTTGGGTGAATACTGTTTTGAAAGCGAGTATGTAGTATAAATCACAAATTTAATGAAAACGTCTTAAGAATTGACATTAAATTTAATTGTAACTAAAGCCATTGATATTCCCTTGATATGCATACACAATAACGTCTCCATATTCGAGAGGCTTCTGTAAGCTGTCTCTAGTAAATTAATAATATAGGAGACAAGGGATCAGAACCGAGTAATAGGCGACATTAAGTTAACACTAAGACGTAAACTTTGCGTGGGGAGGGGGCTAATTGAATTAGCGACTCGAAGTCCTCCACCACTTGATGCCTGTCTTAACCACGGAACTGTCTTTACCACTAGAACCTACTTGCGGTCTCTTCATCACTTCAAGAGATCGTGAAGACGTCACGTCAATAACCTAACTCGTTAACAATTACCTTACTAGTTCAATATAATTTTACTCTTTGTATTGTATGTATAAAGGTAAAATAAAAACTAAGACAAATTGGAAACTTTATATTACTTATTTATAAGAACATGTTTTTCTTTAAAAATACTTCGGACTCTCAATATTTACTAAAATAGTATGATAACAACCTGGCATAGTGATTAATTAAGAGATAGCTAATGTTGTAAATGTATGGGATTAAAATAGGGTAACTACCCTGAAAGAATACGCTTTTAATGCCCATGAAAATATAGAGCTTAAATATTGCGTGATTTTTTTAATGTGACATATACAAAAATTAGACCCTTCGATTTGAATGATTTTCGTTTAAAGCATACCAACCCCTTAAACAATAAATAGTCATGATTTTACTAGATAGAAAGTTGGAATGCGGTATATTTATTTCATACATGTTATGTAAAAAAAGTGATTCCATCAAATTAACTGAACAAACTAAGGAGTTAAAGTGGAGTAACTACCCCTAAACAATAAATATAATTTATACATAATGATTTGCCTCCTGAACTGCAGTAGTAGGTACATACTTCAAACAACCGTCGACAGTTCCAAATGGTGATTTCGGTGACTACAGGTTTCAGAAGTCTTAACATTCCATTGTCAAGTCATAAGAAATTTAAGACTTAAAATAAATAAACGACACACTTAATACATAAATAACAAACATCACAGTTTGCACTATACTATCAAGAATGTATTAAGGAAACAAAACATTACGGTATCCTGCAGGACCTCCAACAAACTGGAGAAGCTGGTGGTGAATAGAGAGACCAATGTTAAGAAAGATGTTTTCCAACAAGCAGGAATTTATAAGAAACAAACGGGCCAATCGTTGGAAACTAGGTTTCTGAACATATTCCAAAAAAACACATCATTCAAATAATAATCTAAGTTTGCCGAGCACCGGGTACAGAGTTGCCACACAGTAGACAAAATCGACACTAGTATGGAAATTTTACACAAATGCAGAACGTCTCCTTTCATGTCTTGTTTGGAGAAAATGCATATATACAACGCATTCAAGAATTACCATAATAATACGCTGAATGAACAACTGAAGTACAGCTGTAACATACTGTTCAACGCCATCCAACATTCAAGATATAAAAACACATAACTCTAGTATAGTAAGATAAGAAATCTTCAGATCAAGCAAGTGGTGGTAGGTTAATTCCGACAGTTGCAAATACGGGGTAGTTACGTTTAGTCGGCTGGCCAGCTTGTTCGTTATGTATCGTGTAATTTGGACTTGTGTTGTTTGTCATTTACGTGTTAAGTGTGTTGTTTCTTCATTTTAAGTTTTAAATTTCTTATGACTTGACAATGGAAGCTTAAGACTTTCGAAATTGGTAATCACTGAAATCACCATTTGGAACTGTCGACGGTTGTTTGAGGTATGTACCTTCTGCTGCAGTTCGGGAGGCAAATCATTATGTATAAATTATATTTATTGTTTAGGGGTAGTTACTCCACTTTAACTCCTTAGTTGGTTTATAAATATAAATTCCACTACAAACTAGAGTGCTGAAATTTGGTACATATATTGTTTTGGTTTTTTTTTAAGAAAGAAACCCCATTTTACAATTCGATTACTTGAGTGTAAGGGATGAAATGGGATAGCGATTCTTAAAACTAAGTAATAATTCGTGCACTTTCTATGAAGTTAGAGAAATGAAACTTGGCATGTTACGCTTACGTTATGTATATAGGAAAGAAAACCATTACGTTTTTATGAGTTTTTTTAATAGTATACATTTTTATGAAATAGAATAAACAAATGTGGTACATTCTCAAAATTATAAAACAAATATTAAACTAGAATAAGTTGAATTCCATGTCAGTCAACTAAATATAATAACCTTAATATATATTTTAATCTTAATAGGGTGCTAGTTTTAATACGAGTCTATTTTATGCGAAGTGGATTGCTGAACCACTCAAACGATAAATTTTACCTAAAACGTTCTATTTTGTAATGGTGTTTATTTTTGGCAAAGGTATGAATCTCAGACAGAAATTGTTCACGTGGATAAAGTGGAGAAGTATGTTTCTGTGTCACCTGAAATACAAGCACAAAAAATTGTTGGAAATACTCTTATACGATAGGTAATGAGATCCAATCCAAATTTGTTCATAACAATCAAAAAACTTTGAGAGTAAAAAAGATGTAATTTTTAAATCCTCAATGAAAATAATTTAAAATTCAGATAACAATTTATCAAAATAAATATTTATTTATATGTATTTTATAAAGATAGTTGCAATCCTCTACAATTAGTGTGTAGGACACACACATTTTCTTCGATGACGTATTTTTGATTGGTAAAAGGTTAGTTTTTTGACATAATATTGAAAATCCTACAAACTTATATGAAGGTCTGGAAATAAATGGAATATATTTTGTGTTTCTCTATTTATATACAACTATTTCTTTTACTTGTAGTTTAGGACAAAGCAATCAAAAAACAAACCGTAAGTGCTATGTCTTAAGAAGTATAAATAACCAACCAATAAAACTAATAAAAGTTTCAAATTTTGATATTTAATGTCATCATCAAATTCTGGAACAGCTTTATCATGGTTTTAAAAAAGACAAAGCGGAAGATTGTATTGGAGTATTATTTTCGTTCATACGAATCGGGTGTTGCAATAGCCATTTTGATACCATTTTGTTAAAAGCTCTCTTTAAAATCTACTTAAACAGCGTAATGTTAGCTCTAGTTGAACATTTTCTATAAGGTGAACTGCGTTTTATTTCAGAGAAAAGGAAGTGTTGGTCTTACAACAGTTATTGTGATCATGATTTAAGGGAATTTCAGAAAATAGAATTCCGTAATAGAATCTCCACATGGCAAAGAAAGACGACTAAACGCCAATCCCTACGTTATAGGTTAGTTTCGTAGATAGCTTTATCAGAAACCAAGCTTTTGGTCTCAGCAGGATGGTTCTAATTCTCCACGGCAAGAGTCAATCTTCGCTAGTTTCACTTCCCGCTGAACAGAAAACCCCCAGACAATTTCTCACTCATCACATTCTACATTCTATATTTGGGTAATACTCAGTGTTCAGTCCATATCATACTAAACATACATTTTCCGCCTTCCTTTAACTCTCAACGTAATTCAAACTTCAATCTGTAACTATATGCAACCCTCATCCTCAAAAAAGCAGCCTTCAGCTTCTTCCGGTAGTCAAGTTTAATTTTTCATCTAGATCTGTAAAACACAGTCGCATATGTTCGGCCAACGCACCACGCAAACTATTTTATTTTATTTTAGTTAAACTAATTTTTCACGAAACCCAACAAAACCGTGATCCACAACTGGATTTGGAAAGTGAATTCACAGTTTTTATTTACTAATTAATTTCAATTCGTACTCATTACAACCGGACACCACATTCTGCTACTGACGATATTAATTTGTATTTCATTTTTAAACTTTGATTTTCTCTTCTTAATTGTATATATATATACACTTTACAACTCTAATAATAATATGTTTAGTTGTAAGATAATATACGATCATCGTCTGCTGGTCCTCCGAAGTAACTTAATATTCATAATCATTTCTACCAACAATCACGCATTTTATTAATATTCATTTCATTATAATTCCACCACTCAGTGAAGTCATTTTTTCGAGAAAATCCACCAATTCCTACTCCCTAACTACGAGAAAAGATTGTGGAGAGGAAAACGTAATTACAACCGAATAAAAAAACATTTTTTTTTATTGTATATTTCATTACTAGTAATATTAGTCGGGGATTGATAATGAAATTCAATCTAGCACCGGAAAAGCACTTTGAGTACTAATTAATTATGAATGATACTTTTTATGATAAAAAAAAACAAACAAAAAACAGTAATATAAGCAAACTAAAAACTAGTAGATTTCTCTAACCTAAACTTTGAATTAACAATTTAAACTTTTATTTCAGACAAAATTATCCGAACAAACATAAATGAGTTACAGTGTTAAATAACATTAAAAACCTCCATTTTGAAAGTTCAGATTTATATTTGAATGTTTCCAAGTTTGTAGTAGTCATGTCAGTACTATACACTTCTTTTATTTTTGTTGGTCTACTGACAAAATCATCTAAGTGTACAAACATATCATTCTCTGTCTACAGTTTCCTGATTTTCGACACATTGTTTGTGTTCTCAGTAGCTGAACTGTTTACATTATGCCTATAGAAGGCCTGTATATAATTCAGCAACAGTTGAGGATTTCCATTCTCTATGACCTTTTAAGTCATTTTCAACCTCGTAAATCCAATAGTAAAATTTGGCAAATTTTTTTGACAATTAATTCTATTGTTAACCATAGACCAGCTGATTTCAGACGAACAAATGAATTGGATAGAACATTAGTGCTAACCACGTTAGTAGTGGGTAAACACGAAACTTAATTATTCCAATGGAAAATCAGCTGATCATTTTCCCTTTCTCTAAATTTGAGTTTGGGAAATTACCACTTTCGTTGTTCACCTCTACTACTTTTTAGTTAAAAAAAGGAACAAAAACATATTATTACGTCAAACACTGTGTGTGAAGAAGAAAAAATGAAAACTGAAAACCTGAAGAACCTTGACATGGACGTTATAAGTAGGCCTATTGCATTATATAGAACGGAATACGCATAGGTCATGATTTTAATAGAAAATATATAGTCATGTGTATATATTCTATAAGCGTTTAACAACAGAAATATTGTATAATCCCATTTTTAGAATTTGGCTTACAAACCCTAAACCTCCTAATACTTTTAGAAATTTTTGTTTACAACCATGTAAACCCTTTCCAATCTTTCTATACTTAAACGCATACTTAAATACTATAAATACCAATAATATGAAATTATGTCTGGAATGAAACGATAGTTTGTTTATGTTTTATTGGCAGTACTGGTTCTTTATGAATATAATAAAAAGAATGATTGTTGTTAATTTGTAGCAGATTGAGGAAATAAGTACATTTATTTATTCATTTATTTATTACTTTCAATTTGTTGAAACCTTCCTTGCGGCTAATTTTCCACGTGTCTTTATGAAATTCAAGATACGCTATTATTGTCAAATAACTGTGGATAGTTTTGGCTGGAAAAGATAGTTTGTATGACTTTAAATGCAATTTATAATATTTATTGGGTTTTTATCCTTTTATGATCGCACTGTCTTTAAAGCTCCACTTATATGCACATTTATACGGATATCTAACTAACTTAACAGCAAGTAACTGTCAGAGCTTTGATAACTTTGGAACTAAACACTTTGCAAACAAAATAAAAGTTTAGGTAAGTTCAGGTTTCTGACTGATACGTTAGCTGTCTACTCCACTATACTCTATGCTTTACATAATTAATGTATCATCGGTAAAGTCTTGGCCTAATCCCGAGCCACTCCATCCGTTACTGCCTTAATCCACTTGTCACCCCCCCCCCCCCCCTCCTTAATGTCATGTAAGTTGATACACTTAGTGACTTGTCTAAGAGTTATCTTTGTTTTGCATTAAACAGGGATTCCGATTCAAATTATCTAAATTACGTTTCCAATTTCGATTACGGTCCACAAGAAAGAACAATTTCTCAAATCGTACTATTTTTTTTAACGTTTTTGTCTTTTAAATTAGAAAATCATTTGTAATTAGAAGATATTCTGTGAGAATGTATGGTATAATTTGTGTGTGTGTTCTCATGCACGACAAACCCGAATGACGGTTCGAAATAAAAATTTTAAATATTCATTAAAAGTAATTGTAATTAGTGCAATAGGGGGTAAACACCGAAAAAGGTATTTATATTACTTAGCTACATTTAAGGTTTAAAATGGGGTAACTACTCGTACATTAAACATTACACCTTAAGTGTCCATAAGCTAAAATTATTTTCCATAAGCTTTATACTTAGAGCTGATATTGTGCACAATTGTTTCTTATTTCGAACATACAAACATTTCAGCCGTATCTTGATTTTAAGGTATGCAAACGGGGATACCGAAACCTAAAACAATCAATTCGTTATTTGACTTCTTTTTTGAAATAAGATAGGTGAAATTTGGTACTACATTTATTTCATAAATGTTAAGTAAACCCATCGAATTTTGGTCACTACCGACTAAGGGGTTTAAATTGGGTAACTATCCATATGCAACAAATATAAATTCCACTAACTTCCGACCAGCTAGATGAGATCTGAAATTTAGTAAATATTATTCTTATGTGACATACAAACTATAAATGTTATATCTTACGAAGTAGAAAGTACTAACTAAAATAACGAATCAAAATGTATACAGGGTGATTCAGGAAGAAACGAAGAAACTTTCAGGTCGTGCTCTACTACTGAAAATTAAAAAAAATGTTTTTACAAAAGAATTTCAAGAAACACAAACTTTCCCTTTTTAATGACAAACATACAAAATATTTGATCTAAAAACTAAATGTTTATTATATTATGGACAACTACCCAGATACAATGTTTTTAGTTAACTAGTTAGCCAATAACTCGGTTATCTTCTAAGTTACAGAAATATTTTTAGAAAAAGGTTATGTTTCTCATTAAAAATTACATTTATGATTTTTTTCTTTCTGTAAATTTAGTGGATTTTGAGATATTTTACATTAACAATTTTAAACGGCTGTCATTTTGAAAATATGTGAAAAAATATTTGGTTTTTTTCAAGAAGTGGACCTGAGAATACCTAATCAAATGATCACGATATGAGCGAATCTGAATGAATGAGCGATATTATAGTATAGTATTTTATATGAACTTGTTTCTCTATTTTCACTAGTAGAACACGCCCTGAAAGTTTATCCGTTTCTTCCTGACATCCTGTATCTAGAAATTAACGACGTACATTTTGTGTTCCTGTGCATCCTATATTTTTGACTTATGGTTTAGTTCAAGATAAAAAGATTAAGAAATATATTATAAATGATATATCTTACTAAGTGTGAATGGACAACTAAAATAACAATCAAATTTTATACGAATAATACTGGTAGTTTCCAAATTTGAAAACAGGACATAAAATGTCATCATACCATTCTGCTAGTAGTTTAGTACAGTGGGAGCAGAAATAAACTTTTAAAAATCCTAAAATATACAGTGCTTTTACACTCATGTAACCTCAACAAGAAAATAATACTAAAACATATTTAAATAGGGGTTGAATTAAATAGATTTTTCTTTTTAATGTTGGATCAATTTTTAATGTTGGATCAATTTTTAATGAATATGGTATGAACATTTAGTTTTAAAATGAACTAAAGCTTTTTGCGAGAACTTCGAGATAGTGAAATCGAGTTTTGAAGAATTAAAATATTAAGTGAAATCTGCAGTTTTTGTAAAAGTTAACTTCCAAAATATACTTCCAGTACTGATTGTGAAGATACATTTTTTATAATTCATCTTGTCAAACACACAATACATGGGGGCAGTGACAAATTACAGATAATAACTTCGAAATGCAAGAACAGCATACCATTAGGGAGTGGGACAAGCAGGAGGGTGATGTCACTAATCCGCAACTCATCCAGACATAACTAAAGCCATCTCAATGCAATCTAACGAGATTAACTCCCCCCCCCCCCCCCCCCCCCCCCCCCCCCCCC
>JAGFPH010015415.1:7803-21297 GCA_018207615.1 Philaenus spumarius | reverse complement strand
CCAAAGACTTCAATTTGTTCAAATAATCTTCATTAAGTGGAATACGTTCAACAAAATAGTGTCAGCAACGAAAGTGTTAAACGGTACCTTTAACCGGGAACATTTTTAAGGATGACAAGAGCACATTGTTTTGAATCAGTTCGATTTTGAGGAGAAATGTTGATTGAATTATTTGTTTTGGAAAAGTTTATTCAGCAGTAGGTTTTTACACACTGTTTTTGACGGATGTGTAGCCAACATACAGTGTAGATCGGGCCTAAATCACTCAATAATTACAAAAACTGCCATTTTTAATAAGTGCCAATTTTCAAGATGATGGATGCCGAACTATCAGGTCTGCCAGACTATCGAGTGCCGGATTATCGAGGTCTTACTGTAATATGTATGTTTGACTCGGATTCGAGAGGGGTGTTTAATATCTTCAATTGCATTTATAATTCAAATTCTTGCATTACTAAAAATAGAACAGATTAAGCAGTATTCAAAATATAAAACACTAGCTGAGATTTTTCGGGAACGAATGACGGTAATTTTGCTAAGCATTATTATGTTTCTTATAAATATAACATCCAATATGAGATTATGTTCAAGAAAAAGAGTTGTGTTCTTCCATCAATAGTTTTACATTTTATTTGTGGTAAACAATAAAAATGTACTTTGGAAGTAACCATTCAAATAACAATATTGGCAACGAGAGTTGATGACTAATAATAGCACTGTTGTTACTAACCATACTAAAAATAACAAAGACATAGAATCTATTTAAAACAACAATAATAGAAATCTTCTGTCCTGAATTGAAATTTTTATTTGCAAGATATTTTGAAATATTTACATCACAGGTTAAAATTGTTAGGGTTCCAAAACATCTATCTTTGTAACTGACATTGTACCTTTCAACATTGTTTATATAAATACCAAAAGCAAATTGGTTTTCTTACACTAAATGATAAAGGAGAGTCTCTGAAAAAAGGTGTTTACCAAGACAGATTTTGTGTGGAGCAATATTTTTCCATTTTAAATAAGTGTCATAACTATACAATGATATTGGGCTTGTATCAAAAATGTTCAATTTAATATCAAAACCCTTGAAAATTGTTTTTTCGGTATCACCCCCAACTGATAGACTCTCTTATCAATTTTATTAATTAATCTGTAACTAAAAAAATTACGTCAATTTAAATTTATTATCATAAACATAACATACTTATAATTTAAAATACTAGTGTCCCAGGTAACCAAACAAAGTAAAGAAGAGTTTCCTAATCTTGATTTGTCAGCATCCAGGCAGGGACCAGAACAATAATGCATTGAATCTCATGAATACATACTGTGTTTGTTAACAAAGTAGGTTAAGCATACAACGTGAATGATAAATGATAGGTGCTACAAAATTAGATGCATCAAACAGTTGCACAAAGCAGTTAATACGGGCTCTGATTTAACCAAGCTCCTTTGTAAACTTTATAAAAGCTTGAACCTTATTATTATTATTATTATATACCTGTGTGCTACCCTGAAAGTCACTGTGGATGTCTCTAGCTTTTAAATTCAATAACATGAAAAAATCTCTATTGGTTGGGTTATTAAGGAATGAAGTGATATAGAAATGTCTAAGTTAGCGACTGTTAATATTTGAAGAGCTTTGGATTTCCAAACAGAATTCCTGGGTTCGATTCTATTTCAATGTTTTACTCTTCTCAAAATACTGCAGCATAAATTTATTTCTTCCTTAATTCAATAAATATGTATACACCACCAAAATATTTAAATAACCAGATAAAAATAATGATTTTTCTATACATTTCATGTAATTTCCTTAAATGTTTAATAAGATAAGATAATATGTAATTTCTTAAAATTTCTAATGACTTGCTTTTACAACAAATTTGTAAGGAAAGTTTAACATCGGTTTTTCGTTTCGATTTAAATTAGTTATAATGTATTGTTTAAGTTTTGGTTTTTGTTTATTATTGCTGACATTTATTTTAATTATGCTAGATCAATTAATCCTTTAATCATATGAAATTAACATAATTTTTTCCATCCTTGTTTACAGTTTTCATTCAGAAATATAGTTTTTTGTCCTTGAACTTTACATTGAGTAAAATAAGCATTGTCAGGGATATATTGGTAAATACTTTTATAATTAACAGCAATAATCAAAAATAAATAAATATTTATTAAGACGAATTAATGACGGAATATTTAATCAAAACTACAAACAAGTCAGACAGTTGATGTAATATATGAAGTAACCAGGATGTAAAAATGGATGTAGTGATCACACGTGTGCTGTATTGAATTTCTTCAAACACCAAATAACTCAACAAGCGTTATTCCATTAGACTCAATGAAGCCTGCGTGAAAAAATAGTGTGGGATAAGTCAATTGTCCAAGAATGATAAACCAATCAGAACAATCAAAAGTAAAAGCATTGTCCAAACAGAAAGAAATACCAAAAAACACGCAGAAAAGTATGGTAGGAGATTCTTTAGATAGGTCAAGGTGCTGTCATCAAAAAAACTATCAAGCGAGTAACACTGGGAGTAGACATTCCAAAGTGCATTAGAATAATCATCAACATTTAATCATCAAACATTTTTATTATTAGAGTCCTAAATTATCTATCAGAATTACAACCAATTCAATAAAGTAAAATCACCAAAGGAGTGTGTTAAAATCAATTAAATCAAGTGCAATGATTAGTGAAAATAAATAATTCAATAAGTGAAATCGCCTAGTGTGTGGGAAAGAGAGCCAAACTATGAAAATAGATTTAAAAATTTAATTGTTGTAAGACAGATCTCGAGAGCATTAATTTTTTGGAAATTAATATCAAACGAAATCATATCCAGAGTACTATTTCATGGATAAAATTAAAATATAAAAACCATTACATAAATAAGTGTGTCGGGACTGCTTTATTAGAATTAGCTGCAAATAGGGTTTTGCTAAACACCTCATAAGCAATTTATGAAGCTACAGTTTATTAAGCTACAGGCTCCTCAAGGGTTAACTGGTCAAGTATTTACAAAGCTGTAGTTTCATTCTATTAAGATCAAGAAGTTTAATGTACTGTCAATTTATAATAGTTAATAATTGTAATAATTGATATAAAAATGTATAATAATTTAAAAAGATTAAAAGGGTGATAGGATTTTGATTAGAGCTTAGAGGATTGATTGGTACACTGGTGACCAAAATAAGATCCAAATTAGTGAGTGATTAAATTAATTAAATGTTAGAAGAGCTGAATATTACAGAACTAGCACAGCTCTCTTTGAGTGTCAATTTTGATTGTGTTTATTTATGAGAAGGTTTTATGACATTTTTAAATCATAAGATTGCGTTAAGTGTGGATCTACCACAGGTGAATGTATTGGAATTTATGAAGACTAATTAACTGTAGAAACTAAATATATTTCCTAAATATATTTAACTATTTTATCAAACTGTCTTAGTATTTACTTCCCCCTAGTTTTAATTGGAGTCATCCCACATGCCAAGTTAAATCTGTTGGAAATTTCAGAACTTTCATAGAGTTAAATAAATGTAAAAACTAACCTTAAATAAATCAAATAACCTTGTTTGTGAGGTGATACTGCCGAACATCCTTAATGTTTATGAAATATAGTCTAATACCGCTTCATATGACGCGTTTCGACTATAATTCAGTCATTCTCAAATAATACGTAAAGCACACAATAAAACACTTAAACAACACAAAACGAGTTCACATTTAAAATTATACATATACGGACGACGCGCGTTGCCGGTAACCGTTCACGAAGCACTCGATTAAAGCACTAACAAGGTAAATTAATTAGTAATTAATTAATAACAATCCAGTTGGGCTATAAGCATAATAAAATGAATAAAATAACCTTGCATGATAAAGGGTTATAATAACCTTAAAATCATCTTACACGGTCTACAGCATGATTGTACAGCATTTGAAAATATTTTATTCAACCGCACGTAAACATGAGCCTGTGTGAAAAGCCAGATGCATATCAAAATCAGCTAAGTTAAGGGTTTTAACACATACAGGCACAGCTAGAATCTAGATTAATAATTTTTACTTTTGGTACTACGTTACCAAAATCATTAAAATAAAAATTCTTGGAAACTCAAAAATCCTAATCCAACAGTTGTGTCAAAACTTAATTTCCATGTTTCAGCTGACAGAGCAGATGAAAAACTTCACCGGAGAAGTACAGTGAGGATGGGAATCCGTGTAGTTCAATTAGCAAGTGCCCCACCACTTCCATTATGCCCTATGCCAGATGCTCAAAAACCTCATGCTACCGTGGATAAGCCATTCCTTCTAAGCGATGGAAAAGTACAACTAGAAGCATCTCTAGACAAAGCTGTATACAATCATGGTGATACAATACTTGTCAACGTTATCATTCATAACAACAGCAGCAAGACCGTTCGCAGAATCAAGGTCAGAAAGAAGGTCACAAATAGTAATTGTTAAAATACAATTAATTGTTACTTACAGAGATATTTATCATTGTTAATAAATCAAAACTGATTTTTTAAACCACCATTTTAAATCAATATTTTTATTCTGCAGATTTTCAATTCTAGTGAGTTTCTCTTTCATACCTTTTTTTCTTCTTTTTGCCTTGCAATGTAAAATCACTTCAACAAAAATCCTACACTCTTCTATCTTTTTCTATTTTCCTCCTCAGCCTACCTATTTACTTATTTTATCCTGGATTTTTCCTGAATTCTGCTCTAGGCCTACTCTGGTTTTTTAAAGGATGCCTCAGTTTGAGTACCCCATTATTTCTTACTAAAGGATGGTTTCGTCCTCACAACCCTAAATTATTTCTTTCAATCACCTTCAGAGGTAAAGTTTATCCTATGTAATTATTACTCTCTTCCGGTTTAGCTCTTCCAAAAGTCTTCTTTCTTAGGTATTCTCATTTCCCAACACTGATATTCTCATGTGTTCAACACATATGAATAAATCGATATATAAATCGACTGCGAGACAACTGTCTTTCATTATTTAAAACCGATGTTTCAGACACTTTTCAAATGCTTTTCACTTCTAAGAATCAACTCCTATAAAAACGAGTGTATGCCCGAGAGTAACAATATAATACAACAGCAGATTTCACCCATACTTATACAAAATACTTATACAAAACGTAGCGTAGATTATACTTTGGGGTTATGTTTACAACTTCTATCAATTTTTAAATCTTGTGAAGTTGATTTTTTTTTAAATATGTATAAATGCAGGCTATAAAACGTTATAAGATTTGCTTTGAGGTTATAAAATGATTATAAATACAGAAGAACCTTGATAATTCGAGCTAATTGCGCCCGACTGTACCTCGAACTATAAAAAACTCGGAATACGTGGAAAAATTGACAAAAATAAAGAATAATACATTTTTTTAATGTTTTAATTAGAACATTTAATAGTAAAAAATGTTTCGATTATATCTCTATTATGGCGCCATTCCCTACAGATACTTCATCGACACTGTACTCAGCTGCAAGTTTCTTCAAGGTTTCACAATTGTCTAGTCTTTTCAAGGCCTCTAATTTTTTCAATTGGCACAAACTTTCTGTTGGCTTTTCCGCTCATTGTTACAAAAACGCAATCAAAATTAAAATTCAAAAACTTTTAACAGAAACAGTAAAGAATGCATTCCCTAATCGATAACGTTACAAAACACCGATATGTGTAGCGCGTGTACTTCCGTGGGAACTGAAAGTTTACTGTTGAAATTGAACTATTTCTAAAATAACAAGAGGGGGGAGACAGTCAAGTATGAGGTGTATGTCTGAGCTGACATGAGATATAAGTGCCGTCGGCAAGACCCAATGTTGACTCATTACCTACCTAGCCAGCTAAGTGAACATATCAACACAAGCCAACCACTTCAATTGCTTGACACTTTCAAAAGACTAGTTGACATTTTAAACGTACAATGGGGCAGCGGTAACAAAGTAATTTTGAAGTCGCTCTACAATCGATCTTTTAAAAGCTTTAAAATAGTCATAAAAAGCTGTTTTTAATTTTGCAAACACAGCTCGAAATACCCGGACCCTCGAACTACTGTGACTTGAATTATCGAGGTTCTACTGTACAACCTTTTATTATCAATATATTCATTTATACAAATTTAAAGAAGAGATACTCGTTCGTTTAGCTTCAGAAACATTCGTACATCTTCGTTTAACGTAAAACATATTCCATTATTAATTTCTTCGTTATAATGTTAATAACTTCTAAATCATTTGATATATCAATATTAAATAGAAAGCAATTAAAAGATAATATTTTTACCTGTTTTATATATATTAATAATGTAAATAAATACAAAATTTTAACAAATAGGCCTACAGGTTTATAATCCTTATAACTGTACTCATTTAACGAGTTAAAAATCCCCGTCAGCATTGGTAATTTTATAAATGATATATTTCTGATGTGTATCTAATTAATCTGCCTGTGATTTTTGACGGGAGCTTACTAGTGCTTTAAATAACAAACTGAAAATAGTGAGGTGGTCAATCTCCAAAAACCAAGAACATGTGATCAGTGTTGGTGATTGTGAAATAGGGTGGGCCGAAAAAACAATTTTTTTTATTTTGAAGTTGTAATAGCGCGGAAAAGTTGCGAATTATATAGACAAAAGAAAAGACAAAAGAATTATCAAAATCTGTTGATATCTTCCGGTCGTGCATAGGCTCTAAAGATTGACAAAATATGAAAAAAACTATATTTTTGCGATTATTTTATTAATTTTGGAATTTTATGTTTTCGTAATAGTTTGCAACATCTTCAAATAGAGCCTGAAAACAGTGTGTTTTAATTTTGTTTAGATCAGTTAATATCTTCCGGTCGCGCATAAGCCCCAAAATTTGCCAAAGTATTGAAAATTTCACATTTTACGAGTTTTTTTATATCTTTAACATATTTCTTTTTGTAACGTAATAGTTACAGTATTTTTATTTTTGAACATAAGAACATTGTGTTTTATTATGGTCTACATAAATTAACAACTTCCAGTCGCGCAATAAACCCAATGCTATAGAAAAACAGTACTTAAAAAAAGATAGTTAGGCCTATGACACGATGGGTGGTAACAGTAACGAGCATGGTACTTATCGACTTGCTCTGTATTTAAAAAGCTTAAATATTTTAGTTACAGTATAGTTTTTTACAATAAACTTATTTTTATACAAAATAAAAACAGAGTTCTGAATAAATAGTCCACTTTAGTTGAACCTGACCATCAGTATTGTTTTTTATTTTGTAGCCGAAGGTACTTTGAAGACTGATTTGCTAGTAAAGTTAGGCATGGATGATCTAGACAGCAGAGTGGTTCTTATAAATCCGTCTCGAGATTCAGCTCCACAAACTTTTCCTGAGGCTTCCGTGACAAGTTTTACTCAGCGTTCAACAGCCTGCGTGTGAACTGGGAATTGTTTGAAAGTAATGTTCCAGTCAGGGATTGAGTCACTGTCGATGTGCGATTTGATCTCGTCATCACTGATGTCTGCCAACAATGGGGGAGAAGATAATTCAAAGTCCATCCAGTTGATCATTTCTGAGTATTCTTGCGCATTGAAGTTGATTTTTGGTGGCGTAAATGTTCTTACTGTTCTCCTTCTTGCATCTATCTGCCTTGCCTTCAGAATTCTTCGAAGTCCGAGCTCTCTTGTGTGTTTCTTGTCATCTTGAGTCATGGCTAAAAGTAAGTGTTCTGGGAGGGCAAAAAACCCATTCCGTTCGATCACAGGGTCGACAACATCAAGCAAAGGTTTTGGCAAACACCTGGTAGATTGTATTGCTTGGTAAACAAGTTTCGGGACATCCGTGAAGTGTTTACTTGTTTTAATAGTAAACCACATTGGCATGTACGATTGCAATATAAACAAAACTAGTTCTTGAAGTTCATATGAGGGGCTTTCATCACTTATGTACAATCTGAGAGTTCTATTTGCTTTTGTCAACCCCCTCGAATGTAATAAATGCCCAGGATCTCGTACAGCTAAATCTTCTTTACAGGTTCCTGATTGTATTGCCTTTGATATATCAAGTAGGTATTGTTGATCTTTGCTAAGCACGTTTCTGTCTATCTCTGGGATCTGACAATCAATACTTTGGAAGCTAACCACCGGCAGTTTTTGGCAGTCAACTAACTTTTCACCGATTGGCCCTTTAGAAGTACTAGGCCCCGTTGTCTTGCCATCCAGGTGCTCAAACATGTGACGGAATGGCAACTCATTGAAATGGAGTAGGCAAATTGCCCATTGTACAGGTTTCCTTAAATAAAGTTCAACTCGGCGAACCAGGCCAGTTTTCCAACCTGTATTGACAGCAGTACCATCACATCCTATGACAATTAGATTTTCAAGAGAAATACTTCGCTCAGACATGTAAGAAATTACAGACTTGACAATATCTTCAGAGCTTCCAGAATTGGGAGTAACGTGGCCAACATAGAGTGAGCCGGGTTCTTGAATCAGCGAGTAATACTCTTCCTTAATAATTCTACAAAACCCTTTTGAATGAGCTTGCTCTATCACACACGTGTCGTCCTTTCTTCGATCTAAATAGAGACCTAACAGTGGAGGGGCGTTTGATTTACTACACAATTCAGACTTAACATTTAGTTTTTCCTTTCTTAATTTGTTCTTATCTATAACATTGGAGGAATCTGAATCAGTAACAATGCCAAAATCGTGCAAAATACTTGATGCGATCGCCGCAGTGGCGCTATCAGAAACACCATAACGATTGCTTAGTATTGCAGTAGATTTTAACTCAACTCTCATCTGCCAAATAGGTTTAGAAGATTTTTTTGCTTGAACTGTAAGTGTATAATCTTGGTCACTATCACTGTCCGTACTAAGAAGACAACGTCCTTCGTCTGTAGTTTCGACTAAATTTAAAACAGAATGTGAGCATGAGGGTTTTGAAACATCTTCTACATATAAATGACTGTCACGTAACTTCCTTTCCAATGCTTTGTTACGCTTGTTTGTTTCACTTATGTCTACCGCTCCAATTTTTCCTATTCCGTGTACTCGCAGTGGGTAAACAAATCTTAGCTCAATTGGGGGAATTTTTTTTGATTTTTCACAGCTACAATCAATAGTTATTTTGCACCGGCACAAATCTGTGATTTTTTTGCAAGCGCATTCAACAACGATAAGGCATTTGCAAGCTGCTACGTCAAAAAGAAGTGAGCACTTTTGTTTAAATTCATCAACTTGCTTTTTAAAAGAAGCTTTGTTTTTGTCTCGTGTATATGATTTCCTCAGTCTGTAATAATTGTCATGCAACGCAGTTATGAGCTGCGCGATTCTCTTATCTGTTACTGTAGGGATAGATGCTTTTTCATATAAGCTGATTACTTTTTTAGTTACTGTACTGGCAACTTGTTTAAAACTAACGCTCTCATTATTAATTTGTAGTGCTAAATTGTACCTTTCTTGAGAACAACACCGAATGATTTCCTCGCCCGTAGGCAGCTTGTTTGCTGACAGATCTTTTGGAGTACCAAAAATGGGGCAGTCAAATACCTGTCTTGTTATTACTTTCTTCATCACAGACATGATGTTGCCATTTCGTTACGTCACAGAGTCAACACACAGCAATATTATAACACATAACACCAAGAGATGCAGAACGAAAACAGCGAGATTGAACTAAACACTAACGCACTGCAATCACAACTGAAGATGCAGACTTACAAACCAATGGAGGGAGACAGGTAGCATGATCCTAGGAATGCGGAGGGGTAGAGTGGAGGGGAAGGCCAAGGTCATTCGACTCATCCGGCTGAGTGACGTTGTCTGGCTTGCTGCTCACCCTTTGTGCACGAGAGTTTCTAAGCCATTGCCCGACCGGAAAACATTGACTGAACTTGACAGATTTTTTCTACCTAATTATTAGTTCATGTGAAAAAATACTACAGCTATTACATTTAAATACTAATTATTTATCAAATATAAAGAATGTGTAAAAATGTAACTTTTTCATTATTTTGGCAAATTTTAGGGCTTATGCAAGACCGGAAGATATTAACTGATCTAAACAAAATTAAAACACAATGTTTTTAGGCTCTATTTGAAGACGTTACAAACTATTACATTGCGAAAACATCAAATTCAAAAATTAATAAAATAATCGCAAAAATTTAGTATTTTCATATTTTGTCAATCTTTAGAGCCTATGCGCGACCGGAAGATATCAACAGATTTTGATAATTCTTTTCTTTTGTCTATATAATTCACAACTTTTCCGCGCTATTACAACTTCGAAATAAAAAAAAGTGTTTTTTCGGCCCACCCTATTGTGAAAGTCTATCTTTCAAAATAAAACTAAAAATATACATTATGTAATAACATATGTTTAAACAAAATTTACCAACAATAATAACTTTTTTGAGCAAATTTTCTTTGCCAACCCGATTAGCATATTCATTACTTACACAACAAAATTGTGAGACCATATGGTTTATAGAAAGCGTTTACGTAAAGCTATCTGTACTAATAATAATATAATAATCTGATAATTTATTTAACTTCATCTCCTTTTTTATATAAATATTAAACAAATATTTTAGAACATTATTTCAATTATCAATTAATTGCTTTTCACTTTTATTTTTATAATTTGACAGACAAATTTATTTCAAAATATTTAGTAATTTTAAATCTATAAAATTTAATATAACATTAAAAAGAAATACTTTATGAATAGTTTCAATCCTGTCATTGTATCTACCTGACTTGTATTTCTTTCTGTTCCAGGTGTTTATAGTGCAACATGTAGACGTCTGCATGTTTTCAAATGGTAAATTCAAGAATGTTGTGGCTCTAATCAACAGCAAAGAAGAATGTCCATTAGGCCCTGGATCATCATTGAAAAGAACATACACACTAAACCCAGCAAAAGGAGCAACAAAGAACTGGATAGCTCTAGAAGATACGTACAGTAAATCAAATGCTCTTCTAGCATCGACTGTAGTTTGTAACTCTCCCGAAGAACGAAATGTGTTCGCAATATACGTATCATACTACGTTAAAGTTAAACTATTAGTGGGTGCTATAGGAGGAGAATTATCATTAAAACTACCATTTACTCTAATGCATTCTCCTTCTGATCCAGACTTGGATCAAACTATAACCTTTCCGTCTACTGATTCCCCTGTTGCGGTTACTACAACAACGGTTACTACAACAACAGTTACTACAACCACCACGACAACAACTACTATATGTGCACCTACAGATTTGGATGTTATAATGAAATGTGACACAAACAACCAAACTGATACCTGAGGGTATGGGTTCGGTCAGGATACAAAGACCGAACAAACAAATCATACAGACATAAAATTACAAAGAGCATTTTGTTGTTTCACGGTTAGAGAATCACCTTCGCAGTGACGATGGATGCGAGTCCTGGTGTGATGCATCCAGGAAAAGCTTCTTGTATACTCAGCCACCTACACACATAGCCTTATCAACTATCTCGGACAAACTGAATGTTATTCATTATTTCTACTTGATATATATTATTAAAAACATTCTATACAAAATTTTAAAGTTAGATACATGAATTAATTAACTTTTGTCATTCATATCACAATAAGACTGATGGTAAGGAAGTTTGTCCGGTTATGCCTTATTAAAGAGGCTTTGATCATCATAAAGATAGGAATGACTCGATCAGATATGTGTCTCTGATATTAAGTAGCAAATTAACTCATTGGGGCATATATTTAAAAGATAAAAAACTGTATGCAATTCATTTGCAAAATAACTCGTCTGAATGTATTCTGCTTTTATTGTGGTTTCAGAATTTGTATATGGTAAAAAATTAATTGACTAAGTTAAACTAATAGTTTCGTGTATCTTGTGTCTTTTTCACTCAATGACTAGCCGAAACTGTAAAGATTAATTTCCAGCAAAAAATGAATTATTATTTGAGTGATTAAAACCGGCTTTTAAAAAATAAATATCTACTGTATTATATTTAAAAGTTGGTTGCTCCTGTGCGGACAAAAAATCTACATTGTTTTACTTTTTTTCTGTTCACTTTGTTTATTTGAATTATATTTACATGCTTGGTGACAAATTTCATACTGATTATTTTCACACTGTTAAATACTATTTATTATTTTACTAACTTTTCTGCTTTCAGTTTTGATATTATTATTCTTTTCCACTTCTAATGACTCTCAATTTCCTAGTGATTTTTAACACTTCCCATACTAAAAATAGATATTCATTGGATACTGCTGGGCTAAAAGAAAGTTAACAATCAATTAGATTTACTTTATTTTCCTATTACTGATTTTTAAATTAAATGTACTAAAACGATAAAGTCACTATCTTCTGAATAAGGAAATTTTTGTTGAATAAATTATTTAAATTGGTTGATAAATATTAATAAAAACATTATTCGGAAATAAACGTTGTTCCATAAATGTTTTTCTCTATAATGCTTTTACTTTGTGTCCATAATAAAAGATGGGGAGTGGTAAATCACGGAAAAGTCAACGTCAATAGACCGTTTCAAACTTCCGACAGTTGGAGAAACGATAGACGTTATGTAAATTCATAATAAATTTAGCCAAAACTATACCAACACACTACTACAATCAGACAGAGCAAAAATCTCAGCTGTTTATCCGTCTTAGAAAATTTACAAAGAACTATTTTTAATTTTGTTTTATAATGAATTTTTTATGATTTCAAGGAATAAAACATAACGTGTATACAAAATATAATTTGGTATTTACTATTGAAAGCTTTCGGAATTCTAAATGTAGACAAGTAATCTCTTAACTGCTAAAATATTAATGATTTATTTAAATATCTAACTAAGCCATAAAGAGTCAACTCATCATAACATCGATGTGGTTCAACCAAATAGTACATAAAGACAAAGACAAAAATGTTTGGCTATACTTCAAATTTAGCTTTTATATTTAACAATCATGAAACTGGCTGTAATTGCTCTGTGATACAGTAGTAAGTCACTAGGGAATAACAATGATAAAAATATGTTAGTTCACTGGCACACTTAACTATCAATATATGATCCTGTACTGTAAAATCACATTAGTAGTTCAGTAAAATCATCTATTCGAATGTAAAATAATGTTTAATTCATTTAAACTAAAAGACTTGTCACAAATATAAACACTAACAAGAAATCTCAAAGTTTTGTTGAGAGAAAAGACCAAATGTTTTACAATGATGGTCTTGGTCTCAGAAATTTAAAATAATGATAGGTTTACATCACTATTTCAAAAATCAATGTTGACATGAAAAAAGAAGAAACAAACTTCTAAATTAAGAAGGTATATGTGGATAAGATTGGAAGTGTTAGTTTAGCCTGTAAAGATTAAAATCGTCATGTCAGGCACAAATAATAACAAATTCACTAATTACCAATATTTCATCTGACCAATCGCTAATAATTCACCTGTGATT
>JAGFPH010015414.1:0-21299 GCA_018207615.1 Philaenus spumarius | reverse complement strand
GCCAAAAATATATTTTATTGTCTGGCCAACAAATGTTTCCAGAATTTTTACAATCTGAAACAACTTTCTTCCTAAATAGATAAGATAATGCTTCTTGCTATGACGATGTCTCTGTCCATGTCGTATGTCGTTCGGAAGGCTACCTGGAAGAAGAGCTTCCACCATGTTTTAAAGTTTGAATGTTACACATCCAATTATGTAATAGGAAAATAATATGATACAGTAATAAATGTATATAGTTTATTTAAAAAATACAAACTACTGCACATGCATTTAAATGTATGCATGGCCGAAGAATTAGAAGAGGTACTTCTGCAGTATGTAGACTACGTAAGTTATTATTTATGTGTGGTCTTCCCTGAAACAACATAAAACATTTCATGAATTTAAAAATGGAATCAAATTATCATATTTCATCACTATTAAATGTTTTGTACATAATTTTATTTATGGCAAGCAAACTGTAAAAAACAAGGAATTAAATTGTAAAATACACATTTAACTAAGATTAGTGAAATTTTAAATTTAATTAAAATTTTACTGTGAAATCAGTAGGGGTCTTTTTGCCACTTCGCTACAAAATTTACAGTCACTTTTCTTATTCCAGTTAAACATCTGTGTGGAACATCTTTTATCCTACAAGTATTGAAAGTAGTAAACTGGGATTGGTGTACCGGTACTTTAATATAAAACACAACTGTCTTTTAGTTTACAACTACTAAACTAGAAACAGATTTTCATTCAGTTTTCCGACATGTTAGTACAATATCTGGGGAGGGTTTAGGCTAAGTTTTATAAATTCACAGTTTATGTATATTATGTGATAAGTGCCACAAAAAAATCCCAAAAATGTTAACATATCTTATTTAAATTCTTAAAATTATCAGTGATAATCTGATTTTCTTTAATTAACTTGTTAGAGAATTTAAAATTCCGAAAACCTTGAATTTCCTTACATTTTGAAATAGTTATAGGGATGAAAAATCTTTATGACATATAATATGTTTTTGGTTGTAAGATTTTTAAAACAAGGCATTGGTTGATCCCAGCTTACGTCTAACAATTTTGAGAAATAGACCCCTATCCTCAAAATATAGCCTACCCTTTTTTGTGGTAACAAATTTTAACAAAAATATTTTCTAAGGATTGTTGGTGTGCCAAAAATGGGGTTGCAATTTATTTTGTACTTCTAGTCAAGTTATTTGTCAATATTACAACAGGAGACAGGAGGTCTGTTACATTCTGTATATTATATTGAGGTTGCATAGCAGCTAACTTTTTCGTAGATGTCTACACCTTAAAAGTTAATTAGACACAACTGTTAATTTTTTTATTAAACTAATATTGGTTTATTTTGAAATGACAGGTGTCAAGTTAGGGTGGTTACAAAGTGATATTTTAAATTTATTACTTACACATTCTCCTTCAATATCATATCTTAGCAACTTTAAGACTCATAATATAAATTGGCCTTCTTGAATATAAGTTTCAACAAATCGGTTAGTTTCATTTTTAATGCTTTAATAAATAAAACATGACACAATGTGTAGAATCATCTAGTCCCTCAATACAAACACAACTTTTGTAAGGCAAAGTTTTCCAAAATTTACAAATTAGCAGTTTGTCATCTAAATTGTGCTTTACTGATTTTAAATGAAATTTGATCAAACTACAGTTAATGCCTCTAAATAATGCCAAGTTTTAGTACCTTATAAGTGAAATTGAAACATTCTTTTGAAAGATTACCGGTATTATTTTCTGTGTTCTCAATCTTATATATTTTACACGATGTTTTACAATTAACAATATTATTAGGCTAGTGTGTCTACAATCTTTTTATTAACTAAAGTAGTTATGGTAAACTTTTAGTACCGGTGGGCTGATTAAAATGAAATCAGCTGACAATATTTTTCTAGGAAAGAAAGAAGGGCTACCAACTTATGCACTTTATTATTATTTTTAAGCATTTTGTTACAGTTTGATCAACTGGTATAATAGGCCTATATTATTTATACTTACAAACTAATTAATACAGGTAAGTGGAGTTAACTTTATGTTCAATTCAGGAGGTAACTCTTTGTTCAAGCGTGTTATAATCTTACATAAGCAAATATATTCAAATGGTCTATAAAATTCATGTTTATTAAGTGAACCCACGTAATAATATACTGTTCAATTTAAATTTGTATTACTAAAAATTAAATTTGTAGCATTACTAGCTTGCTACAGTGTTCTTAAAATTAAATTTAGTAATGTTGGAAGAATCATTTATATAGCTGCAACTGATGCATCATTCATTATAGTTGGATCTCTTTCTACTAATTGTTAGTAAATCTATAGTTAGTAAACTACAAAGAATCTACATTTTGCAAGTTTACTTTCTCTTAATTTCATTTATATTTTGTCAACAACAGTTCTTATTAGTGTTATTGAATAGTGGCTGAATTAATTTGCATCCCACAATGAATTAACCTCATTCTTGTGATTTCTTCGCTAATTTACAGTATAGGCCTATACCCTCTAACCTACAATGAGAAACAAAAAATAACAAAAGCTGAACTGACTTACAGAGTGCATTTTTAGCATATCACTACTCGTTTTGACACTGCTGTGTTTGCTAACCTACTCTCTACTATATTTGTATCACAAAACCTGTCAATGTTTTAGTTATTGCACTACACAAACTAAAAGAAACAATATATTTGGTATTTAATGTTTATATGAATAAAATAACATTGTACAAAAATTATAATAAAGCAAAACCCTAACACAGAGTTAAGTTATCCACCTTTACTGGCGATACTTCGTAACACTATTTTAAGTATAGACATGTATCGTAAACCTAAACAAAAACTTACCTACCCCTATGGGTGTTACTTCGTACAAAAGTATAGGCTATTATTTGTACTACTGTATACATAACCCTTCAAAATTAACTTTAACTCTCCTTTTCGTGTTAAGTTGCTTCAACATTGTTAGACATACTTTCTGTTTTGAACATTGCGTTAACTCCTGCAACCAATATTAGTTAAGAAGGATAAAAAATGCAGCATATACTTAAATTGATCACACTGTAATAAAATAGAACACTAGGCTTCTTACTTTTTATTACTTTCTCCAAAAAATTTACAAATGATGACATTTTAACAAGCAGTGGTCATCAGAAAGGCTACTAAATGTTTGGCGAAAGTTTTAATATAAATTGTTTACTATTAAACCATTATCTTAATTAGCTATTTAAAATAAACTATTCACCTTAACAAAACCTCTTTGCTAGTTCTTTCTAATAATCCAAAACATGTTTCAAATAAAATATAACTTTTGAAATGTAACTTTCTATCTTTTGGATACCCTTTGAAAAATGTGTTGATAAATTCTTCCCTTGCTAAAAAAACTTAATTCAAAAATTAATTAACTTATTCAAATTTGTTAACTTATTCAGTGTGTGATACCATTATACCTCCCAATAATAATTGTGAGTCTAAGGTATTGAAAACTGTTCAGCACCTCTTGGTAAACAACATTTTACTGTTAAAGTTTAGGCCTAAGCGTACTATTGAAATGTTTTATCATTTGCAGCTCATTTTAACAAACAAAGGAGTATAGGTGTTTAGTAACTCTAAGAGTATTGCCACTCACACTTTAGCTAGAGATATTAATCAGGAAATTTGTATAAAATAATTAGGTTTTATGAAAAAAGTAATTTTGTTAACTTACCTTTCTTGGTTTGTTAATATATGAAAATGAAATTTGATGGGACCATTACAATAATACATTCCAGATATGATGTGATAATGTTGTAGTAATGCTCAAACATGTTTTCTTCTACTAGTCTTTCACAATCTTGAAAATTTGAAATGCATTTTCTACAGTACCGGTAATTGATCCATTATATTCTTTTGTATGCTGGACACATTTTCCTGATTGTTTTTCTAGAAAATAAAAGAAGAATTTTATATAACAGGCGAATAATTAAGAGTTACATCGGAAAAGATAAAGACAAACATTATTTTACATAAATCTTAATGTAAACCTTAAATCTTTCATTTAAAAAGATCATAATTTAGGTAGGCTACTGATTTTGAAAGAAGGTTTTATACCCTACTATAAACCAAGGTTTTATTTTGAACATTCTAACCTGATCATAGGTATATTTCAAAAGAAAACTATCTATTATACGCATTTCCATGATGCGACTTCTGGAAAATGTAGACCTATTAGTTATTCGTTTAATGGACCCAAATTCCAAACCTTAGTAAACTCAAATAAAAAGAGTGATTGAATCATTAAAAACAAACAACATGAAACAAACATAACTTATTATGAAAAAAAGGAATATATTCCCTTTTTCACAAATTACTGAATTTGCCTTTATACTGAATTTAAATTATTTCATAATTAGGCCTATATACTGGCATACTGTTTCACAATACTGTATTCATACTGTTTATATACGTAAAATAAGGTCTGGTATTGTAAGTTAGAGGACGTATACTTTAATTTTGCTGTTTTCGTTCACTACAACTTCCTACATTTGGCAGCGACAGCTCTGGTTTGTGTTTTTAGAGTCAGTATGTCTAAAGTGTGTAATTTCAGAATATGTTAAAAATTACATTGTCAAAGATCATCAGTTGGATTTGTTACAGTTGTCGTACACCTATATCACCCTCTAACCTACAAGGGCATCCTAAACATTAATCAAAACTAACTTAGACCTACAGTTACCTGTCACAGTACCTATGTTGGCGCAAGTTTACTATTCGACCCTAGGCTAACCTATGACAACAGAATTGCAATAATAATAATAAAAAAAAACCTAAAAGGTTCTAACCTATAGTATTTAGTCACAGTATGTTTATCTGTATTCAACATTTAACAGTAGAATGTAAACAATGTCATTGTCTACAAAAATATTAAGCTAGGGTCGAATAGTAAACTTACGCCTCTATGTTTGCAGTTCATAAACATATATAGGTTGGTACGATTGGTGCAAGTTTACTATTCGACCGTAGGCTAACCTATGGCAACAGAAATGCAAGAATAATAATAAAAAAAACTTAAAAGGTTCTAACCTATAGTATTTAGTTACAGTATGTTTAACTGTATTCAACATTTACATGTAAAACAACGTCGTTATCTGCAAAACTATTAGGCTATGGTCGAATAGTAAACTTATGCCGTACGATTAATTAACGTTGGTTCCTAAAGTCATAGAAAAATGTTTTGGTTGACATTGTAAGTTAGAGGACGTATACTGTAATTTCGCCAAATGTACTAGGCCGTCTTAAGCCTAATGAAATTAGAATAACTTGAAAGAGTTATTATTGTATCAACTTGGAGCCTAGGCCTAAGTAGGCTAGGCCTATATCTTACAAATAATTATCAGCCTCATTACACTCAACTTATTTGTAGCCTAGAGGTGAATTTTGTTTCTATGCATGTTTTATACAATAGCTTCTGAAGGCATACAACTAACCTAGATCCTCTATACAAACATTATTATTATAACAGTATTTTTATTTCAAATTTGAAAACAAACAAACCTAAATAAAGTTACCACACTTCAAAAGTCAACAATGATCTACTGAAAATAAATGTCTATAATCAATTCAAATAAGCTGTGTATTTCCAGTCTAAAAGATTAAATAATTAGAGTTAAAAAAGGACATGACATAACCAAGGTTAGAAATAGCCTAATAGCCTGAGGTTAGAAATATATTATTTTAAAAACTAGCCTAATAGGCCTAGGCCTACTTACTGGGTATTATTATTAAATATTTAGTTAAATTAAAACTAACTACATTTTTCAATTTCATCATTATTTTAACCTGGCATTTAAAGACCAACTTAATGCAGAACTTCTTGTGACTTAGCCTAGGCCTAGGCATCTTAAATTTGTATTAATTACTATGTCTCTTTTACGTTTGTACATATTTCATTATAAAAAGTGGAATGCAAAATAAGTATTCTACAAATAGGCCTAGACTAATCCTCTTTTAAATAATGATTTGTGCAATGTTTAATGAAGTTGTTTCCTGACATAACCTTCAAAACAAACTAAGTTACTAGGCCTAGTTCCTAGATACTATTACTTATTTAAAATTTGGTTTAATAATTAGCTTACCTGAAATATATTTTGCAGAATAAACTAACTTCAGCAATTTCACTTGAAGAAAAAAACACATTTACATGTATTTACAACGTAGAGAAACATTATTAATTCCCAGTGGAAATTCCCTTTATTTATGAACTTGTGGGAAACAGTTGGCAATAGATTTTATATACTGTATTAAATAGTCCAGCAGCCGTATTCAAACGTCTTCAGCACTAAACTGTACAAGTATGAAGAAGTCCTTATACCAGAGTAAAGTATTGAAATGTCCTGATTCTTAGCATGAATTTAGGACATTTCAGGTCACACTAAACAGTACGCCAAATGTAGAGTTTTGTCCTTCTATCAGAGCAAATCGTACTGTATTGTCCTTATATTTATATCTATATATATATATATATATGTTATATATATGTTATGTTCATATATATATATTGTTACGTCTCCGACTTCACATTCTGTAATTATCTTTACCGACTAGTTACAACTTCTGTCTACCTTCACCAACTTCCAAATAGTTTCCCTTTTCTCCGCCAGACGCCACCTCCGTACAGTATCTACTCTGGGCATAGCTCGCTATTAAGCGGATTCCTTATCTCATATACAACAGCTGACTCATTCTATAGACCGTTAACCTTGCTTCTTTAGAACATTCGAGAAGGAGAGTCCGCCATTGCTTCCACTACAGGAAAGTCCACCTTGTCATGTCGCTGTAAATTATTGTCGTGGATTAATTCTTAAGTTTTTTTTTGTCGCGAGTTATGCGGAAGGCCAATTAACATGCATTTGTTATAAGCCTTTACTTTGTCAATACCAGGTACGTAGAATGTTTTAGCCTTACTTTTGTTACTTATGAAATGTACTCTTTGTAAAATTTTATAAAGTTAGTTCCACCTTTTGCATTGTGAATAACTTTTCAAACTCATTTTGTTCGGTTTAATAGAGAAACCTATGTATTTCATTTTTACTACAGCCTAATTTTAAAATGCAAATCTTACAGCCTACAAAAACTTTAAAGCTGATACTATGTTGGTTATTACTAAAGTCTTAACATACTTCAAACAAAACTAGCCTAAACTGTTCTGTATTAATTAACTGTAACTGTGTAGTTTTCTGCAGTATAACCAGAATATTGAAAACTTTTAATGAGCTATAGGCATAATATTACTGATATATGTATATTATGTAACTAAACAAGAACATTTTTATGTTGCCATGTGGTTTGGTTAACATGTAGAGACAGTCTTATGCAACATGACACATGTTGTACTAACTATTACAATCTTTAAGTAGCAATTTGTCACCTTGTGCTACAAATTTTAAAAACAGCTAACTCAAAAGAACTATCAGTTTTATGATTATTTAAATTAGCTGCAAGTTTTCTAAAAAGGAATTGTTATTTATGTTATGCAGTTACACTGGTTCAACTTCAGGGAATATTTAACCATACAATGCCATAAGCTACACCACAGCTACGCCTTACTGAAAAGGCCTACCTTCCAACAGGACTTTAAATACAATAAAAATTCTTATATCTACAGTGTTTTAGTTACAGACAGAGATTAATTTAAAATATGAATGATCTGCAGTTGATTTTTGTGTTAAATATTAAACAGGCTGTATTTTGAAAAAGTAATTTTGTATATGTATACTATATAGGATATGTTTGTATTTAATAATTGGGAGGAGCAAGCTAGCACATTTTGGAACTTAGCCCTAAGGGCTGCATATTAGAAATTATATACCTTTTTTTTTATATATAAAGAGACGTCTCATAATTAATTTTGTTTATTTATTCAATTATTTATATTTAGCTTTAGAGTTGGCCAACGACATATATAATTATTCTTAAACAAATCCATGGTATTTCATGTTAAAACTTTGTAACTTGTTAATCTTTTCTGTAATTATTATTAAAAGGGAGGGTTTTTGATTTTTATTTTTGGGGAGGGCTTTTAAATTCAACTTAATAAAATATATATGTATTCTTTTAAATCTGAAGTTTTTCTTGTATTAAGGGCATATAAATAATTTCATTTTCTTGTATTAAGGGCATATAAACTTTTTTTTTACATTTTGGTTAATAAAGCCAAAATTTACATCTATTTCTATGGTTTATTGAGTTAACCTCTAGGTATCTAGTGAATTGTGAGTAATCAGCTGAAACATTCCTACCTTTGGTGATATTTAAATTTTTAAGGTAAGTTTTGAACATGACCAATCTATGTGGCCCAGTATTGCTTCCGTTCCCTTAATTATCTTTTAGTAAGATTGGTACAATATATATCTATATGTCGCGCTTGACTAGGCCTACATATAAATCAAATATTACATAATCCAGATAGGTTACCACCCATAGGTATGGAGTTGAAAATTATTTTCCTATTATAGATTACCATGCACATCAAACTCCAGAAAGAATAACCGAATAAGCAATATCTTATAATATTTGAATAATATCTCAATTTCATATTTCTACAATTCTTTGTTTTCAGTGTACTTAAAGATGGATATAAAAGGAAAATACAAAGCTCATTATGGTAATATCTGGCATACACGGACTGAAATTGTATTTCCATTCGAACCAAAATATAAAGAAAGTTTTTCTTCAGAAAGTTTGTTTAAATAATTCATTTATGTCGAACTTTTGAACTTCTAAAGCCTAAAAAGAACTTAGAATGCTGAACTTTATGTCCATGCACTTTGCAGACTGCTCAATAAAAATGAGTTAAATTCATCTTTTGGTTAATGTAACTTGAAGAAGGAATCAATAAGTTTTCTGTTGAGTTTTAGACTTCCATTTGCATTTACTTGTTTCAAATAATATTTTCTACTCCGATTCAGATTGTCATTAAATTACATAGGGCTATTGCCAAATAACTCGGATAGCTATTATAGGCCTAATAATTTTAAAATTCAGGAGCTTGGAGGAGAAAGGGCGAATATGAAAAACATGGTGTTGGGAAATCGCGTTTAAAGTTTGTAAATGTTATAAAGATAAAAAAGGGCGAATAAAAAATAAAAATAATTTGCTTTAAAAATACCATTCCTTACGATTAGTACTTGAACTTTATTAGTAAACAAGAATTACAAAAATAATTAAAATTTTGATAACAAACATAAAATAAAGATACAAAAAATCAAACTATTAACTAATTAAATTCTTAAGTATACAATTTTGAGTATAAGGTATAATTTAGAGTCATTAGTTTATAGAATTTAATAATTAAAAGTACCTACGTATCAAAATTTCAACTAAAAAAATTACAAGTCAAAATCAATAATGTCATATTCATGTGCATCCTCAATTTAGCTAACTTCAATCCCATCCATTCTTATAGCTTGCTCCAAAACTGATTTATATGGCATAGGAACATAAACCTTTAAGAATTTTAAGATCCTTCTGTTTGGTTTCTGTGAGTTTGATCGGTGCAGGGTACTGAGACCGTACCTGAGACACTTTCTTTTGATAAAAAAACACGTACTCTCTTTTCTGTTATGCCAAGTATACTGATAATGCTAAGCGGAAAACTGATCCTACTGCTTTCCCATTTACTTTAACAAAATATGAAATCATTCGTAGTTTTCTGCTTGGTCTGTTTACGATCTTAGAAATAGAAACCTCACAGTCATCCCATTTCAAAAGACTTAACAGATAACTGTTCTGTAAATTGTTTTCCGAAAGACCCCAAAAAATAGAAAACATTACTTGATGAACTAAGGCTCGGCTCCCTACATTCAAAACGGCGAAGTTGGGTATCAATTTCAATGTTAAATAACCAAAACATACATTCACTATTAAGCATATTTTTGTGTTGATTTTGTCAAAAAACGAAAGCTGTATTTTTTTTCTTAAAGTAAAATAGATTGTGGGTGTAGATTGCTAAGGTTTTTTGCAATAACTCTTTTTGCAACTGAGTAAAAAATTAATAAAGTTTACCAATTTTTACTCTTTATATCATACGTTTATGAAAATAATAAAACGGGTTTTGAAAATATATTCAGCAATCAACATCCACATATGACAGTACTTAAAAATGAAACCAAAGTTTTTAATTTATTCCACGAATTAACCACGAATTAACGGAAAAAAAGACTTATTCTGTAGCATTGCTCTTATAGGAATCAGATTCAATATGGCGGACAGGGTAGCGCCCCCTTGATTTGTATTTGCGACTACATTTTTACATTGCTGACCGATTGAACGAGCCGGAACTTCACTGTAGTGTGACACTTGTTAAATTTATTTAAGTCACAGTATGCGACTGTCATCAAGTCTATCATATCACACATTATGTCTATCTATTTTGTGTCTTTATTTATTATTTAAAGTGGCCGCAGCCTAAGCCGACTGGAAAAAGTGCGAATGAAAGAGCAAACTCTGTGGCTGCATGTAGAAAAGTATACAAATGATTGTTTATTCGCCCTTACTCCTCTAAAATTATACCACTAAGACTTCAGCCGATTTCATTCATTCCATATTTTAAATGCTGTTAGAAAGTATTAAGGGCTAATATTTACAAAAGAATGGTATTCCAGTGTTGCTAACATGCCAACAAATGACATCAAATTTGAAAAACCGCATTTTTTGTATTCACCCATTCTCTTTCCAGCTCCTAAATTTTAGTTTTTAATGACCTCCAAACGGTAAATAAGGACACACATTCCTAAAGGACTCACCGTAGTCCTTTATCTTTCCTATGTTATACTGGCAATTTTTTAAGTTCATACGAGGCTATTTTCTTAATGATTTATCTAAAATTAAATATTTACACCTTAATTAAGCATATTGCAATAATTAGATTGGAAAAGAAATAATTGTTTAAACAATTTTAAAATATGTGCTTACTTTTCAAAATAAATGTACCTAAGAACTGACATAGTCTAAAAGAAATTTATGATAAAAAGGAGATCTGGTTCTTATTATTGGCAACTACGTTCAAAACAGTCCATACATGTTTCTATAATGTGCCTAAGTAAATAAATACATTCCGCAAAAATTACTTTTAAATATTTACATTCACTGACTTATAATAGGCTATTGTTATTAGAATAGTATAACTCTATAGATACGGTGGTATATTTCCTCTGATTATTTACAGTACCTGGGCGACCAAGCATCGCTCAGTATTTTTTTTTTAATTGTCTTTTTTAGGAAAATGTAGGCCTATGTAAATACGAATCGCATACTGATAAATATGAATATTTTTCGATCTTACGTACATATTAACTGTTTATTTATATATACTAGTGGACCCGGCAATGCTTCGCTATTGCTATTGCTTGATTTACCTAACCTAAAATTATATTCAGTTTTTGATCCAAATCAGTTGTTGATCAAAATCGGCTGTTGATCAAAATCAGCTGTTTTAAGCTTTTCATACGAACAGCTGTTTTTTGTGCCCCTGATAAAATCAAAAGAAATCTTTCTTCTTCTTCCTTAAGATTGACCTTCCATAAGATTAACATTGAAACTTTGAGAGCCACTGGGGCGTATCCCTGAGGACCGATGTAAATTATAATGGGATTCTGCTCATCTACAGGACACTACCTTTCTAACGGTATGCGCGAATTTCTCCTACGATGCACACAAGCTGAGAAAAAAGGACGTCATGTTTTGTGCTTGCCTATTAATATATAGATATATATTGTATTTATCTATATATATAAAATTCAATGTATGTCCGTCTGTTTGTACGTTTGTATGTTTGTCCTTTATGCGTTACCAAACCGTCCATCCGATTGCTTTGAAATTTTGCATAGTAACACAGGTTAACCCTGGGAAGGTTGTAGGCCATTTACCGAAGTCCTAGGACATTAGGGCTACGCCCCAGTGGCCCTCAAAGTTTCAATGTTAATTTTATGGAAGGTCAATCTTAAGGAAGAAGAAGAAAGATTTCTTTTGATTTTATCAGGGGCACAAAAAACAGCTGTTCGTATGAAAAGCTTAAAACAGCTGATTTTGATCAACAACTGATTTGGATCAAAAACTGAATATAATTTTAGGTTAGCCAGCTAGTATATATATAAAAAAACAAAACAAAAAAAAAACATGAGTGTAATTAGTTCTAACATTTTATTAAATTTTTGCAGATATAAAACCTAGCGCATTCGAATCCTGACGTTCAAAAACCTCTATAGGTACATGTAGGTTATGTAACCTAATCCAACCAATAGGCCATATTTGATATTGTTTATGTATTTTAGAAATAACAAATAATAATTATAATCATTAGATAATTTATATTACCTTTATAGAAATGCAAGGAATGCAGAAACTTGTGAAAAGGTTTTCAGAACGGTTAGTAACAGCACAAAAATAATGTTTTAGTTACGTTTGGTGTTTGAATAAAGAAATAATGTTAAAAATTATAACACCTGATACACTGCAATGAATACAGAAACTATAGTTTCTGTATTCATTGTACATTGTTAATGATTTATGTTTGTTAAATCTATCTTATTAAACGAGCAATTCTTCTATATTTTCTATTCGCCTATACTTAGTGACTTCAAAGGTGGTATATAAAAGAAGTTTAGAGTTTTCTGAATGTTCTCTCTTCTGACGGCAGTCCCACGACTGCCTATTTTGTAATTTTACTTTCTCACTATACTATAGTATAGAGAAAGTATAGTGATCGCAAAAAAAATCGATGTTGAGATTTTTGTGGAAATATCCGTTTTGGGACCCCCTGAGTCCAAAAAAGTGTTTTTTTACAAAATGTCTGTCTGTTTGTATACAAAGCTAGAGCGAAAACTATTCGATCAATTTCAAACAAATTTGCACCAGACGTGTCAAGTAGGCCTGTACGGATGCACGAAGAACGCTTTTGAAAACAACACCCTTTTTGGCAAAAAATCCCCAAAAATCAGTTTTTTTTGTAAAAAAACTGCTCTAACGATTTTGATAAAATTTGGCTTATTTGTAGCCTTTAATGTACTCTACCATATGCAAAAAACAGCATCTTTTTAAAAATTCTAGTTTAGCTAATAATAATAATAACTGATTTTTGGGGGTTTTTTGGCTATAAAGGGGGTTGTTTAAAAAATGTTTCATAACCTTTTTTCGTGCATCTATAAAGGCCTAATTAACGTGTTTGGTGCAAATTTGTTGGAAGTCGATCGAATAGTTGTCTCTCTAGATAATAATAATTATTATTATTAGTTAATCTCCTACTTTAATAAATCACATCTCCTACCCCACCTACAATTATGAAGTAACAGTGAATCTGCTTAATAATTTAAATATGTTTGTGAGAAAGTAATGTGCCAGTTCCTGGCACCGTTTAGTGTTTTAGGTTAAAACAATATTAATATATATTTATGGAGATCTATCAGGTCGAATTTAATGTGGTTTGTTTTAAATGAAAGAAAATGTTGTCATAAATATAAAATAAATATATTGAATGTCATTTTTATTTCATCAGTACATTTATAAGGGCACTTTTTGAGTTTTTATAGTTTTAAGTTAAAACCTTTTTGATTTTATACCTATTTCTGGAGATCTACCTGGCCAATTTTAGTGGTGTTTGTTCAAAATAAAAGAGAATATTGTCTTTAATATCAAAATGTTATGAAAAGTAATTTGTATTTCATCGGAATACTTATAAATTTACTTTTGGTTTTTTTAGTTCTAGATTAGATGTACTACATATGTATGAAGATCTATCGGGCCCATTTTAGTTCTGTTTATTTGAAAATTGACTAGCTAACTCTTTAGCACTTCATTCTACGAAAGGGAAATAAAGTTGTAGAGCATTAAATTTTCTTTGAGAATGTGTGATATTTTAATAAAAAGAGAATATTGTTATTTTTATTAAAAAGTTATGAAAAGTAATTTGTACTTCATCGTTATATACTTATAAGGACACTTTATAAGGTTGTTTTTTTTAGGTTTAGATTAAAACCCTATTGATACCTATTTCTGGAAATCTATGTAACCTATTTTCGTGCGGTTTGTTTTAAATGAAAGTAAATGTCATTATTATAAAAAAATTAAGAATTGTCATTTTTATTTCATTGGTTTATTTATAAGGCCTCTTTTTAAGTTTGTTTGGTTTTATTTTAAAATTATATTGATACCTATTTCTGGAGATTCATTTTGCCCTAGGACATTTTTCAGTCGACCTCGGGAGGCTTTTTTTGCTAGTAATGTATGAAACAAACATCTAAAACCAGATAGAAAATTTTCAAAACCAAACTCTGTTAAATTGCTCAATTAGAAATCGTAAATGCAGTAATAAGCATTAAGCTCCGTAATTTATCTTCTCTTGAAGTCTAGATAAAATAATTATACTAATTATTAATACATTTTGTTTCCAACTACCAACCTATTACTTTGAACAATAGTCTATTGTTTCTTCATTCCATAGGTAATTGAGTTTAACAGATTGTTTACTTAGTTTTCTATTTTATCTTAATTTAATAATTTGCATAATTAATAGTCTTTGTTACTATTAGAAGGAAAGTTGTTCACAATAAATTGAGTAACTTAGATTCAGTCAATTTCCTTTAAACTTGTTATTCAACATAGATTTAATAAATTGGTGCTTAAGTCAATTAGAACGCTCTCTTTAAAAGTATTTCTTACAATTAATTGTACCAAGGATGAAGACATTAAAACTTTCTCTGTGTTTTTTAACAGAGAGGAAATAAAATAAAATAAACGATACCAGATAACTGCCACATACTTTCTCCCAGTTGAAACTTTATACCTTCCCAAGAGTATCATTAAAGTAGGAGAGTAACTAATAAATATTATTATTATTATTAAAACTATTAGATCGATTTAGAACAAATTTGCACCAAACATGTCAATTAGGCCTGTATAGATGCACGAAAAAAGGTTTTGAAAAATGTTGAAAAACAACCCCCTTTTTGTCTGGAGATATTCTAAAACTACACCTACATACCAAAATTTCATTAAAATCGGACTGTTGGTATGGTTTCCAGCTCTGTACACATCCTAATAGACACACAGACACACGGACAGACATCACCAAAAAAAAAACACCATTTTGGGTTCAGGGAGCACCAAAACGAATAATTCCACTAAAAATATTTTTGGGTTCAAGGAGCACCAACACAGACAATTCCTCTAAACAATTTTTGGGGTTCAGGGAGCACCAAAACAGATAATTCCACTAAAAATTCAAATTCGAAAATTTGGACGAAAACAATACTTTCTCCATATACTACGTATAGGGGGGAGAAAGTAAACATCTTAAAGAACGCATCAATCTGAAAATGTATGACACACTATGCAAATTAACTATACCCCATATAATGACTTTATAGAAGAAAACCTAGTGAAACTTCAAATGCAGAACTGAAGTGCCATGTAGATCACAATAAAAGTGACTATATATATTCCTTAATATTTTATCAACATTAAGAACAGAAAAAACAATGCTGTAGATTATTTAAGCTTAAATTTGGTAGCAAAGAAGAATGTGCATGTTCCTGTTTTACTAACAAAACAAATTCAGTACAATATTTGATTTATTTATAGCATGTAGAAAATAAATTAAGATATCAAAAACCAACAACTATTTGTTTACTCGCCCAGGTTTGAGCACACCATTTGTAGGGTCTACAACTGTATTGGCTGAGCTTCGACAACAATGCAATGGGTTGAAGAAGCCAGAATATCTGACAGCTATAGGTTTGCGACATCACGTAGCCATTGTTTCACAAGTCCATGGCCATAAATTTACAGGCTCTTAAATTTTACATGAAGTCACTCATGCTGATGAGACTTGGACACCAGAAGAGGACCAGACCGAAAATGAAGAAGACTCTTCAGACTGCACTGTAATTTCTGAATAACCACTACAAAAACGACGTCGTTGGAATGTTGAGGAAAAATCTTTTGCAATCAAAGAGTGCAGTAATAATTGTTTGAAAAATAAAACAAAAACTGGGAATAAGTAACTGCAGAGAACTTATCAACATAGAATCAATTTTAGCTGCAAGAAAGATGCTCAATTGAATGTGTTTATTGACAACATCAATAAAGGTACAAGTCGAAATATATGAAAAATTTCAACATTTCCTAAATAAATAAATTGTACTTAATGCGTTAAAAAAGTGTTTCCTATTTTTTAATTAAATTTTCATCTCTGTTGTAGTTAAAACAATGTATCAATATTGCAAAGTTCTTTTGTAGTAAGTAAACATATTTAGTCAAATTATTTTCTTGCATGGTTTAATTTATGTAATTATTGCAACAATAATAATTTCATATGTACTTTTTTATAAATTGCAACATGTTTTTAATGCTAAACAGTTATTTAGACAACTTTATTTGTTGTTTATGATAAATTTAATATAGAAATTGCAACAAAAACAATTTCATGTGCAAGATTTTTTTAAAATATGGCACTATGTTTTTTGTTATTTAGTCAACTTTATTTGTTGCTTATGGTAAATTAAATATGTATATTGCAACCATAAAATTTGATGTGAGAGCTTTATTGTAATATATTTTTGCACTATGTTTTTAGTGCTGAATGGTTAATTAGTCAACTTTAATTGTTGTTTATGGTAAATTAAATATGAATGTTTCAACAAAAATAATTTATTTCTAAGTTTCTTGTAATAAATTTCAGGCGGCATTTTGGGAGTGATGATGCGTAACAGCCTCACTGCATAATATAAGAACCTTTTAGTTCTCTTAGCCTATCTCACGCCAATTCCAGCTCTTAACCTGCAAGAGGTGCTGCTGTTAAACTTGTAATCTGGTGTTGGGTTGTACTACTGGGTACTGGCAGGCATATTTGAGCTGTTTCGTAAAACTCAGTTTGTTTAGTATGGCAGGGGCGTCTAAAGGTGCAGTCGTTGGAGGGTTGCTCCCCAACGTAAGTTTTGTATCCTGAGTGTACTACCACCTCATACACCTAGGCAATCCTTTTGTTGGAGATAATTTTTCATTACTCAATGACTGCTATATTGATCAATGACGGGAGCCCAGCCTCTGGGAGGTCAACCTCATTTTTTCGTCCTGCCCGATGGTGCAGTTGATAAAACCGGGGGTAAACTTGTCTCACCAGCTGGTGCCTTATCATATGGCAAAAACCTTCGTTTGCATGCACTGCAGGTGGTGCCTGGGTAAGGATCAATTGAGCAAGAGACCTACTTTCTATATACATGCACACATATTTTCCTTTACACATATCGAGGCCAAAAATGTGAGATACATAAAATTCAACACGGATGAGAAAAACAAAGATACAGATCTTAACGTGCTGTTGAACGCCAATTTGGAAACGTGCTGGTTTCACCGCTCATCAGAGGCTACTGTGTTTCCTATATCTATCCCTAAGGAGACCGAGCAATGTGTCTAAGCCCCTCGGAATGTACCACTACTTGATACTATCAAATAGGATGTGGAGGTCAGTAGTAGGAGTGGTCAGGTCCTCCAATTCAGGCAAAAATCCGCAGGTCCATAAAGGACCTGTAAAGCTTTGTGGCGCCGATTAAAAGCTCCTTCGTAGACTTCTTCAGGAGGGCTATGGTGCCAAAGAGGAACATGGTATACTCTTGGAAATTAAGAGGGAGCGGTCTACACCCGAACAAGAGGAAGGAAGAAGGGGAAAGTACAACTCCTTAGGAGTGTAATGCTCCGAGACTTACTGGTAATAGTCAAGCCATCTCCGGTGTTCGAGTGGATATACTTTCCTTAGAATTTCCCAGGTATTTTCTGACCAAGGAGCAAATTTGTTCCTTGCAGAAGATGATCCTAGAAACGAAGGGATCTACCGTCACTCTCAAATTCAATGGGTTCAGTGCTAAGGCTGGTTTTTGCATCCTTAACTGTTCCGATGAAGGAACTGCAAACTGGGTTATGTCCCTTGGGGACTGTCTAAAATCCTGGAAAGGAGCCAATCTCCATATTGTTGGGGAAAAAGATATCTTAAAAACCAGATTGCTGTGGGCTCAAAATGAAGGCCTCCACATGGACAACTGGAGATTTGTCAGATGCTGCAGATAAAGGAGGCCTCATCAGACGACTCTAAACTTTCAACGGTAAGTTGATTTATGATAATAATCATGATAGACCAAGAGTTTGCCTTCTTGTTTACAATAATGTATGTGTTATCCCTGTTTCTGTGTTTAGGGAACTCACAGCAGTCAGGGACGCTTGTCCTTTAGGCACACTAGGCCACAAAAGATTTGGGGGCGCAACATGTGGGAATAATTGTTTTTTAATCCATTATTTCTGATTCAATGTACAAACATTTTTTCACAGAAGTTTTAACAAACAGAAGTCACAAAATTAAAATTACATCAAATGCATCACCGCATGTCAGCCAACGTTTGAGTCAAGGTACCTATGAATTGTGTTGGGGTGTGTGTGTATGTGCGCACGGAGCGAAAGGCTTGGCAGGACTGTGTGGACAGTGCAGTGCGGAGTGATGCTGAGTCACTGCCCATTGTAATTGTTTGCGGGTGCCGAGCGAGACAAGACACTGATACAAACCTCCGATGGCATGAAGTGGCTCTGGGATTGGTGGGGGGGGATGTGGAAAACTTTGAAGTGCCTAGGATGCTGGAGAGGTTAAAAACGGCCCTGACAGCAGTGCTGCTAGAAGTATGGAGTTCGGGGGGTATCTATGAGACTATTGTGGCCTCAGCTTACTTTCCAAGAGACACTGATATTTTTCCTCCTCCTGAAGTCAAAAGGAAGGTGAAGTTCTGTCAATTCAGGTGTCTCCATCTCATTGTTGCCTGTTATGCCAATGAACCACAACATGTATGGACGAGCAAGAAGGCGGATAAGAGATGTGGGAACAAACAGGGGACTATTGTCCTTACATTGTCAACCACACATATTATCTATATAAAATATATAAAAGGCAAAGCCCTCACTCACTCATCATCACTAATTCTCCCACTTCCCATGAAACTAGAGAGATGAAATTTGGCATGTGTATACTTTGTGATCTAAATAGGAAAACTAAAGAAATTTCATTTTGATATTCAAATATTTAAGTGTAGTTTTGGGGGTTTAGGGGTAGTTTGGACTGATCACAGTTTCTCAAAAACCATACCACCTAGGGACTTTAAATTTGGTACAAATATTGCTTATAGGCACTAGAGGCACACGAAGAACGGATTTAAAAATATTTGGCCTGTAAGGGTTGTAACAACCCCCAAATCAATAAATATTGTTTGTTATATATCTCAAAACCTTACCTCCTAGGAACGTGCAATTTGGTACACATATTGCTTATAGGCACTAGAGGCAAAATAAGAACGGATTTTTAAATATTGGCCTGTAAGGGTTGTAACAACCCCTAAATCAATAAATGTTGTTTGTTATATATTTCAAAAACTTTACCTCTTAGGAACGTGCATTTTGGTACACATATTGCTTATAGGCACTAGAGGCATAATAAGAACGGATTTTAAAATATTTGGCCTGTAAGGGTTGTAACAACCCCTAAATCAATAAATATTGTTTGTTATATATCTCAAAAACCTTACCTCCTAGGAACTTGAAATTTGGTACACATATTGCTTATAGGCACTAGAGGCACAATAAGAACGGATTTTAAAATATTTGGCCTGTAAGGGTTGAAACAACCCCTAAAACAATAAATATTGTTTGTTATATATCTAAAAAACATTACCTCCTAGGAACGTGAAATTTGGTTCACATATTGCTTATAGGCACTAGAGGCACAATAAGAACGGATTTCAAAATATTTGGCCTGTAAGGGTTGCAACAACCCCTAAAACAATAAATATTGTTTGTTATATATCTCAAAAACCTTACCTGCTAGGAATGTGAAATTTGGTACATGTATTTGCCACAGGAGCAAGAGGTGAACTAAGATAGAATTTTTAAATAATTGGCCTGTAAGGGTTGAAACAACCCCTAAAACAATAAACATTTTTGATATATATCTCAAAAGTCCTACCTCCTAGGAACGTGAAATTTGGGACGCATATTGCTCATAGGAGCTAGAGACGCACTAAGAAAGAATTTTATGGTATTTGAAATTTAAGGGTTGAAACATCCCCTAAAATGTATTGTTTGTTATGATTTCTTTAAATCTAGAAAACAAAAATTTTGTACATTTATTTCTTACACGATACACATAAAAAGTAATCCTGTTTTAAATTTTGTGACGTTCTGCTAAAGGGTGAAAATGTAACAACAACACCTAAAACTATAAATATTAATTGATTACCGCCTAGGAACGTGAAATTTGGTACGCATACTGCTTATAGGAGCTAGAGGCGAACTAAGAAAGAATTTTAAAATACTTTTCCTTTAAGGGTTGAAACAACCAGTAAAACAATAAATATTGTTTCTCTGTTTGAAGTTATTGTTTGTTAATGATGGATGTTGAATTTTATTATAATTACTTTTTCGGACATTTGCCGTCATTTGTGTGTTAAATAATCAAACACGACGTTTCGGGAATACAAATCAATTCCCGTTCTCAAGTGACTAAAACTAACGGTACATAAACCTAGGCAACTAGGCCTACGTAAGGGTGAACAAAGTAAAACTACAAATTATTACTGTTCGATTATTTACAAACTGTAGTGTTTGATTATTTAACACACAAATGATGGCAAATGTCTGAACAAGTAATTATAATAAAATATTCTATGTTATACTTTCCTTAAAGCTAGAAGGCTGAAATTTTTTACATTTATTTCTTACAAGATGCATATAAAAAAATAAACCAGTTTTATATTTTGTCACGTTCTGCTAAGTGAAAATGTAGTAACAACCCCTAAAATTATAAATATTATTTAAATACTGCCTAGGAACGTGAAATTTATACACATATTGCTCATAGGTGCTAAAGGCGCACTAAGAAGGTGAAATTTGGTACACATGTTGCTTATAGGCGTTAGAGGAGCGCCCAAAAAAAGGATTTTAAAATATTTTCCATTTAATGGTTGAAACAACACCTAAACAATAAATAGTGTTTGTTATACTTTCCTTAATACAGTCTTGTTAAGATGAATGAAGTGGAATTATAAAAATTAGAAAAAAAAACAATAAATTGAATAATGAAGTGTTAAACTGAGATACGTAGTCTAGTATTTACCGTAATTAATGAAGCTTCAGTGAAAGTTTTGTAAATTAATTGAGTATAATAACAGCAAAACAGAATATTAATATGTTGGTGTTAAGTAAGAAAAATAACAATATTAGCCCTGC
>JAGFPH010015413.1:0-21299 GCA_018207615.1 Philaenus spumarius | reverse complement strand
ATTCTTGCAAAGGGGTGTAGAATATACAACATTCCCTCACTCGTGCATTTATCTCTCACTAAGAAAGTTTTACTTACCCTGATTATGGTATTGGTGGAGGGACCGATTTCTGTCAATCATTCTTGCAAAGGGGTGTAGAATAGCTGCACCTATTAAAAACGTTTGGTGTCCGAGACCAACAAACTTTACACATATACCTTCACTTAATAGTGCAATGTTTTAAAGACAAAAGAAAATTAATTACACAAATGTCACATTTTTCTTTAATTATTCCAAGAAGATCAATTCTCTAGACTCATCAACCCCTCCTAGGTCAACGCCAAAAGAGTTTGAAGTTAGTCTTTAGCTCTTAAATTATCCAACTGATTTTGTGAAATAGGGTGCATTGAATTTGGTCTTTGGTAACATATTGTACAAAAAGTTATAGTTAAGTTATACTTAACCTGATTTCAATTTGTTTCAAATGTATAATCATTTTATTTTAGAAGGCGATGGTCCACTACTGAGTCCCAAGGTCGAACAATTTTTAACTATGATCAAATTCATTTGTTGGCCTAAATGTCGAAGTCGCAAAACCGAGGACGAACATTTTGTATTGGTACTAGTTAATGGAAGGACTTCATTGTGCAAAGCGGAGCCAGGAGGTTTTTTTACGACTCAGTGGCTCAACATTTTCAAAAAGAAAAATGGTTAGTAAGACTAATCTGTGATTAATTTAATTTTCTAATAAAAGCTCTGATTTCGCCATATAAAAGAATGAATTGGATACACATGATTTATAACATACTTAGTTGGTTAGTAGAGGAAAATCTAACTTTTAAATAAATATAAATTTTTAACAACTGAAAACGTTCAGTTGTAGATTTGAACTATTTTAGCAGTAATAATGTTTATGAATGGCATGAGTTCCCGTTTGCAGTTGAGTGGCTTCTGAAATTTGAAAATGCCTTTAGGAGTAAACAAATTTTTCAGAATTCGTGAAACTCAAACATATGTTATTTAAAATGTTAAATTAACGGGCTTACTAACAAACGTCACCGCATGGTTACTTAACCTTGTAACAACAGTTGTCCTTGGACCACCATACGGGATGCATAGAAAGTTTTTAATATGTACATGTTTGTGTTTGTGTGTTTTTTGTGTAATGTTTGACGACCTCGCAAGAGGGATAGGTGTCTGATGATGGAGTAAATCTCCGAAACGCGTCATAAAAGAGAGAAGAAAGTCACGTGACGGAAATAAAGTAACTAGTTAAGCTTGAACATTTTTTGTTTCTTGAGCTAATAATATTTACAATTTTACATCAATAAATTTTTTAATTGCATAAATGAATTCTTTGAACCTTTCTCTACAAAAAAGGTATAGAACACTTTTGGATTAGGATAGAATTACTATTTTTGGCAAATTTAAAAAAAAATGCTTGCAAAACACTAAAAACCGGTTTTCAATTTTAGCTTCAACCGTTGCAGGCCTAGGGTTAAGGGTGTTCTTTTTTGTTCTGCTAATTTTACTGTGTGAATCATGCGTTATCGTACAACATTTAAACGAAATTTTTGTTAATGTAATAAAAAATGTTGGTGAATTTAAATCTAACATATAATCAAATTGTAAACAGGCTTTTTGTCTGTACATCTGTGCACGCTAATCTCCTCAACGGTTGAAACAATTTGGATGTGTTTTCAGTGATGTATTGAGATAAGCTTTGGCTGACATTTAGTGTTCGTTTCATTTAAAACATGTCTCGCGTGTACATGTTGTAACTAACGGCGCTGTGTGCGCAAAGCCCAAACTGACTTTGTATCAACTTTGCATAAACGTGCCTGGAAGTCATTGGGACAAAATTGTACCAGAACGTTAAAAAAGTACAATGAATATTGTTCGACCAATATTGTATATAGGTCAGCATTACTGTAAAAAATAACTAAAAAAAAGAAACTGAAACGGGGTCAACCATCTTTTTGAAGAATGCAAACTCACACGCCAGCGCCATTTGTATAAATGTCAGTCTATATTTTAAGTTGAACCTACAATACATCTACTTCATCTGTAATGGTTCAGTGGTTCTTTAGTTAAGATTAATAAGAAGTTATTATACCTAATACACATCAGAGTTTTATTTTATATACTATTAGGATGCACAGATAATACATGTTTGCATGTATGAAATTGCGGACACAGTTAGTTTATTAACCCTACAACTGTTAGACCGATCAAGTTGAGTGGTATCAGCGTTAGACTGCTCAGATTGAGTAGTCTTGTGACAACTCAACTTGTATTGAATATTTCACCCACTTAAAATCATCTAATCGCAATAAAACAAAAGCAGTGGGAAAGGAAAGGATTTAAACTTTAATTTTTGTATTTACAAATTTGTTCTAAAACGTATATTTACATATGTAATCATCGTATTAAAATTGTAGTTTTCTAAAAAGTTAATTCCGCGCGTGAAAACAAATAAATTACTCAACTTTGTCACTTTTCTAAGGCTCAGTATCGTTCGACATAAATGTTTTGAAAATAATATAAAGATACCTTTGGATTCGTCAAGATTTGAACTTTCTATAACTTCCTTTCACTGTTATATTTTCTAAAATATAAAGTTTTCTGTAAACCCTTGCAATTGGACAGTTTTGAACCAATGAAAATGCACATTTTGCATTCGATATATATATTACAATTCGATATGTTTATATCGATTTGTAGAGAAAACTTCAACCTTTCGTTTCGTGTAAAGTAAACAACATTTACTGTTACGATTTTATTCGTACAGTCCTGGGAAATACAGAAATTTGTTGAATTCAATACGCAAAGTTCCCACGGTTTCTCTGTGCATTTTCCAACTGTCTAGACCAGCAAGATATGTATAGGTTGGGTCCGTGAGATGTTCTATCCAATTAAACAGTGTGAAATAAGTTTATAAAATAATAATTAATTTTCAAGTATACAGTTCAATTCTTGATTTATTCCCTACACTTTGTTATAATAATATTTCATTTTTGGGCAAATCATAATATATTACAAAAAAAATTTTTTACTACTTTTTCCTTTCGTTACTGAACATTTTTTATTTCTTGAGCTAATAACTTTGTAAATTTTACATCAATAAATTTTTACTGGCATATATGAATTCTTTGAACCTTTTTCTACAAAAAAGCTGTGGAACGCTTTTGGATTGGGGTATAATTACTATATTTGGCAAATTTTTGAAAAATGCTTGCAACACGTACCAGAAAGGCTTGGCATTGCTGAAAATTAGCATGAACAGTTGTAGGGTTAGCACGGACAATTTTTATGCAATGTTAAATTTAAAATAAAGAGGAATGAATGAAATAGAGACATCTATAGTGGTGCTAAAGTATTATTAAGACTATAACTTTATATAATTTTATAATCTGTTCAATGGTTCTCCCAAGAGAGGAAAATCAAAGCCCATCACTTTTTAACTCTTTACCATGCTTAAACAAAAAATACTTTACTAGCACGCCATATTTACAATAGAGTTTTTGTTTTTTATATTTGTATTTATATTATTTATAATCATTACTATGGCAATAATTATAATGGATAAATCTCTACTTTACCTTTGTTACTAGAATCCGCTACGTGCATAACCTGGACTGATGAAGATGAACCTTTTGCCATCGGCTATAAAGATGGCACTGTAACCTTGTGTAGTGCCACCGAATACCCTGTACAAACCATAATGTTCCAGGCCCATTCGGTAAGTAGAACACTTAACCTAAAATAATTAGGGCTATCTGTTAGCTGGATTAAATATAAGGTTCTCAAAATATTGCATAAGTATTTCATTAGTGCTGGGTGTTCATACTAACCAATAAGCGATGATTAAAGAACATAACCTAGCATTGAGTCTGTAGAGCGGAGTCGTCGATACCGACCCTGGTGTACTTAGCTAGGTGACATTTTATGATTTGTGTTCAAGAATGCAAAAGTAAGAGTAGTTGATTTCTATTTTTGGTTGCTCATATTAGGTAGGTTAGGTTATTGTTTCTATTAACTTCGGAGTACGGGCAGTATTTTTATAATTTTGCTATAAGCCTCGATGCAAAATTAAAGCAGCGTAGGTCATGCAGTTTGCTACAGTTGTGCGCTCAGCGACTCCCCAATCTTCATTAATCTAATTGGCAAAAATATAATTTTAAACTTGTATATGTAAGATGTTGCAAGTTCTATTAAAACCTCATAAAATGTCATTGTTATAAACAAAAATTCATAAATAATACATGTTTATCAAACTAATCAGAACGTAACAATTAATCAGAATCACTTTTCTAAGAACTTCAGCTTTCTAATTTAACCATATTTACCTCTCGTAGTTATTCTATGCTATGACAATAAAGCAATAAGATTCAGTTCAGTGGCCTTTTTTTTATTTTGAAATTGCTGGGATGTAACTAGTCACTTTTTTTAGAATGTGTCATTTTTTTAAGAAATTTGTCACTTTTTATGAAATTAGTGTAAATAAAATGTTTTATCAATAGTTTTGAATGATAACTGAAAATTTTCTGAAAATTCTTCCTAGACAGTGTTTTTTTTTTTTAATTATTGATTTTTGTGCAACATTATTAATTTTGACGCTGTATAAAAACTCCTAATTTTTCCCAGAGAGGTTTGGTTGGCTATAAGGAGAGGAGGAGGCCATTTGTATCTTATGTCAAATAAAAAGTTTTAGTGCCAAAATACCAACCCTCTTTATTAATCACTCTTTTTATATGACACATGCACACAGTTTTGTTTGTGCAAGGCTTTTTCTGTTGTGGAAGCACATTATTAAACATTTTAAAAAAAGTAGATTCAAGAAGAAAAGCAACAGAAAAAGCTTCTGGTTTGGTTCAAAAGGGCAAGTCGAGCCTTATAACACAGTTCATTACCAAAAAATCTAAACCTAAAACTGATTAAGTTACTATTTCATCATGTTGATTTTGGTTTCTAACTTTTTGATTTAATTTAGTCATGTAAACACTTTTTAAACCAATAGGAATCTATATTTCTTTTTCCTTCTACATTGTAAACAATATTAACTATTTTTTATTAGTGTTCAATTAAATTTTGCTTAAAAATGTAAGTAAAACCCACAATCTCATTTTCATAATTGTAAACAAGATGTAGAGTGTAAGAGCTAGTTTGTAATATTACTGTATATAATTGTTTTATATTTCTATAATAAAAAAAGGGTTGCAGGAAGTTTTTTGATATCTCTAAAAATATCTTTTGCACATTTTTTTATGGCTTCATTAAAAAAAAATAATTAAGCAGGCACAACGATTGCTAAATTTGTTGTTTAATGCATTTTAATATATGATATTCATTTAAGTTTTAAAAATTTCTCCAAAGTCCTACAGATTATTGTTGAATTCGGTTTTGAGTACTTTCTTCAACCCTAAAAAAAAACAGAAAACAGAGGAAAAGGGGTAGTTCTGGTCGAATTCCTCTTTTTCTGTTTTTGTTAAATTAAAACACTGAAAAATCAATCACTTTTCTGTAACTTTTTTGTAACCTCTGAACTGTTACAAATTGGAATATTTTGGTTCATTTTCAACACAGCTGAAGCAACTACTTGATGCGCACAACCTTGCTCGTATTACTTGCATTTTGTGCAAGTACTTGCATTGTTTACATATCTAGGCAAGTTGCGAGGAGTACTGGCACGAGTGCATGGTGGGAGTACATACTCGTAATAATAAATAGGATAGGGTTACTATAATCGCGCTCACAATTTTACTAACGATTAACTTCATTAACATTAAGTGGCAAAATTTAATATGTATTAAAAGTACAGGTTAATAAAATCTTGTAAAAATGAAAATGAGGAATAGCATAATTGTACTAAAAGTGGCAATTTAACTGTTTGTGTAAAAATATATGATTACATATAAGATTCTTTCTTGTAGACTTGTATTTCTTACATGGAATGGGACCCAAGGAACAGTTATTTGGCTACATGTGGACATGATGATAAGACATGCAATATATGGATATGTTTAAAGCTTGAAGTGTCATTATGTGCGAAGTTGGTACATCCTTCCGAACCTTCGTCGTTAGTATGGTCTCCATTCTTTAGTAAGTTGCTATCAAGTGGTTTTTACTGGTAACTGTAGTTCGTATTAGAATTATTTAGTTTTAAAATGAACTGCTGGTGTAAGCTAAATGAGCCACGTGGCAATACTCTACACTCCTAGCTAATTAGTTTTACCAAGACATAGACTTCCTTTCTATGAGCAATTTTATACTTATTTAATATAATTTTTTTTTTTTTTTTTTTTTTTTTTTGTTAAAATCCTTACATCAACAGCACAAATTAGATTTGAATGTGTCACAGTCCACAAAGAATTTTTGATAAAATTTTGGAACCACCATAGATTTCCTGAAAGTATGTATGTCTCTTATCGCCACTAATTTTTAAAAAAATGTTTACTTCTCACTTGCAAAAATAGAGGCTGGAATGTTCGTAACCCTTAAGTGGTCGTGTGGGTTTTTGTAACATAACTAGTCGCGTGGGGTGTTTCTGACACCCCAAATTAAAAATGTCTTTTATGATTTTAAAACTTGTACCATCCTCAAAGGGAACAAACAAAATGGAAATCGTACTGAGTCAAAAATGGGGTGGTACATACATAAGGAAAAACAAATATGATAAATCCTTCTAAGGATAATAATCTGTAGCCTTACCTTATTTTGGAAAGTTTTTCAAGAAACACCTCAATTAGCTATTCACAGGAAATGCCAAAAAAAATACAAATCACTTAATAAACAGTTTGTTTATTAAAATATTATTTTAAAGTAATATACAAAAAAAAGATTATATGCCCTTAAATACTTAGATAAATAAATAAAAAAAATAATAAAAAAAATCTTAAATTGATATGCCCTTAAGTACAATTGGTTTTCAAAGAAAAACTTACAATATATATTAAATAATTAAGTTCAAAAAGAAAAACCCTCCCCAAAAATAAAATCTGAAAAACCCTCCCTGTTTACAATAAAATAGAAAAATTACAAATTAGTAGTGTTTACAAATTTACAAAATTTACATTTACCATGGATTTGATAATAATTTTATATCTATGGCCAAACTTAATACTAGGTAAAAATTAAATAATAAAAAAATAATGAAGTTTAATTTGTTGAGACGTCTCTCGTATATAAATAAAAAAAAGGTTTAAATTTGAAAAAGAATCCCTTTGGGATTGAAAGTCTAAAAATTGCTAGCTTATCCCATCCAATTATTATAACAAAATATTATTATAGCCTTTGTCAACTTAGTAAGCCTTTATTAATTTGATTTCATTTTAAAGTAACAGACAGTTCAAAATTCTAGCAGCACTCAGAAATGATTTCATTATAGCTGTTTGTTATTGTTCCGAAGATGGAAGACAAAACTTGTAGGATGTTAAACCATACTAAGTACCATTGTAGGGTGTTAATTCATCTGATACTTAAACCAGTGATGTTCACTATAAAAAAAACACATGGTTTAGTACATGGCTAAAATCATGTATAAAGTTGCATTGCTATTTCATGTATGAAACTGTAATTTAACTTCAGGCATAGAAGTGTATTATGTTTTCCTGTATGAAACTGTAATTTAACCTCGTGTAAGAAACTGTATTTTAATTTATAGATTTACAAAAAAATATTTAAATCAGAGCTTTGAATACACACTATTACACCTTTATAAGGCTTAAAGGCTTCTAAATCTTATACTGCAATCTGTTTAAGGCTTGTGGCTACGTAATGTAAAATAGAAAATAGGCTATTGCAAATTGAAGTTAAGTTATGACATAAATTTACTCTGTAAGTGTAGATAATTTTTACAGTTAAATTCACACAATACATATTATTATAGCCAACTTAGGGTGTAATTTAGGTTTGAACTTTACCTGGTAGAAGATAGATGGATTTTTTTTAGCCCGTAGACATGTTTTGTTACGAATTAGGCATTAGACAAAGTCAGTCCCCCAAGGATCAGTTCTCGGACCGGTGCTCTTTTTAATCTATATCAATGACTTATCACCAGCAGTGCATGCAGACAGCATAGTTCAATTTGCTGATGATACAACTTTGAGTTTCCAAGCAGAGTCAATTCAGAATTTAGAGCATAAGGCTTTTCTACAAGTCAATGCGGCCAGCCAATACTTTGCCAAAAATAATTTGACAATAAATTCTAATAAGACAAAGTACATGTTTTTTAATTTGAAACATAGTCCAAATCAGACACCAAGTGTTATGTTGGATGATAGTGTACTTGAAGAGGTTAATGGTGCAAAGTTTTTGGGCTTTTGTATTGATAATAAGTTGACTTGGGTTGATCAAATTGCACATATTTGCGCAAAAATTAGTAAAGGAATATTTATACTTAGAAATTTGAAATTATACTGCAATCCTACTATTTTATTAACGGCTTACTATGGTCTTGTATATCCATATCTGAACTGTGGAATTCTTCTCTGGGGAGATTCGTCAGTTCGGAATATGCAAAGGGTTTTTGTCTTGCAGAAAGAAGCTATACGGCTTATGGCAGGTCTTAAAAAAGCTGAGTCATGTAGGGTTGCTTTTAAAGATCTTGGAGTTCTTACACTTCCGAGTATATATATATTTGAGGTGATACTCTACTTTAAATTTAAATGTGATCATATCCAAAATAAAGATATACACAGTTATAGTACCAGGCAAGCTAATAATTATCGTGCTAGACAGCACAGACTAAATCTATACAGCAAACTTCCTGCACAAGCTGGTGCTAGACTGATAAATAAGCTCCCACAGAGCATTAAAGATTTGCAGCATTTTTTACCCTTTAAAAACAGCCTTAGACAGCTACTTTTGTCTAGATCTTTCTACTCTGTGGAGGAGTTCAGCAACAAAATGTAGCCGGCATTGAAATCATTGGATGTGTTCTCCAATTTTAAATTAAATGTTAGTTGTAGTTTATATGATTGTTTTAAATTATTTGTTATATGTTTTTAATTGTTCAAAACGAGATTGGTATAAAATTGTTATATGTTGTAGTATTTAAATCAACTATTCTATTTAAATTATGAATATTATATTTTTAGTTTAATTTTAAATTTTATTGCTTGTTCCCCGCTTTAATAGTTACGATTTCTTGTCTTTGTGTAATTGTGTTTTAAATTATTTGTTAACTTATATGTTTTTAATTGTTCGGGTGTATAAAATTTGTTTGGTATAAAATTTTTATATGTTGTAGTATTTATACTAATTATTCTATTTGAATTATGAATATATATTTTTGTCAATTATTGTAATATTTAAAAATGTTAATTTATATTGGACGTAGCCTATGCAAAAAAATGTCTTTTGGCTTTAATAAAAATGAAATGAAATGAAAAGACTATTTTGCCTCGAAACACTATTAAATCACTTCACTAGATTTACTCTAATCAACTCACGAACACATTTTATTAAGCTTGCTTGAAGATGGTTAAACAGTTACCATGTCGGTTTTACATTCAAATAGGTTCGGTTTAGGCTAAGACTTGATCGTGTTGTCACTTTCACATTACATGGTCAAGGCTACGGCAGAAGAATGAATATCCAATTTCGACCGGCTATCGAGCTAGGCACCGAACAGCTGTTGTGTGGCCGGCTTGATCTTATAAACGTACAATGTTGCCAACATAATTATGGCCTTGGCGCGCGATTTCAAAAGTTACTTGTTTTGATTTACTTTTCTACAAACGCGTTTGGAGTCAAAGTTTCTACAAACGCTACAAACTTTTGTGGCTATTGAACTATTAAGATTGCGTTTTTAAAGTATTCTTGTTTAAACAAATTTTGTTTTTACTCTTAAGGAAATAAACTCCAAAAATCTGGATTTTTTCGTTAAAAATTGAACAATAAATAAAAAAACGTTTCCAAATGAAAAAAGAGGGGTTTTTGGTTTAGATTTTATGTTCCCTTACTCTTTAAAGTATATACTACCTTGTGACACAATCTGTTATTGATTATCTTTATTTAGTACATATTGTAAAATGTTACACAACTGGTAAAGCACCCCAGAGCACTTTAACGTGACTGCGGATTGAAAACTTAGCAAAAAGTAACAAGAACAGGTTTTTCAGTAGGCTCTTACACTATATATATATATATATTACAACGGTCTATTTAGCCACTCGTTCGGGAAGCCAATTTTACAACGCTCTTCCCCTTAGAGAAATTTACTAATTTGATGTGCCCAAAGTTCGGGAACACTAAGGCTCTAGAGCAGTTGCGAAATAAGTTAATATCACCTACTGGAAGAAATAGGCTATCTTTTTTGTCTGGCCTAGGTGATATAACTGGTTGTCGAATATTTAGCTGTCTAAATATCCTGACTAAAAAAACTTTCAAAATTACTTTTAATCAACTCTTTTAATACTTTTAATCAATCTCAGAGTAACGAGCACAGTGGAACTGACCTTGTAAATAACTTTATTTGTGCTTTGAATATTTTGATAACTAAACACTGTTATAATACTTAAAATACTAGGAAATATTGTGATGGGATATTCAAACAATAGGTAAATGAAAAATAAAAATTGTTTATACTGAAAAAATAAAATTGAACAATTTATTCAACTTTAAAAAACAGAAATTAAAATATTCTTCTTCCGTTGGAATCTTTCCAACAAATACAAACTTTAACCAAATTAATTTAATTATACGCTTCCTTAATTTATGCAGGCAGAACAAATTTTTTGTTTACTTGCTTTTATATTATATATTATTATTTAATTAATTCATTGTTAATTTACTTTTAGCTTTTCATTAATTTTTTAATTACCCAATTTATTTAATTATTTGAATTTAACTTTACTTTAATTTAATTATTTACAACTTTAAATAAACAACAAGAAATCTATTAAATAATCATCTTACCTAACCAAGTATACTCCATAAATTTATGTGAATTTAATCATGCAAATTTATTTGGGGCAATAACGTAAGTACGCTTTTCACAAACCTTAGGTACACTTAAGTTGGCCGGTTTGACGGTGCTGTTGTCATACGCGTGAGCTGCAGGTTGACTAGCAGGGTTGAGTCGCTCTCGTTGGTTGTGGTCTCGCTCCTGAAGTCGTGTACAGTTGAACAGCGTGCTGTGGTCTCGTAGGTGTGTTGCTCTGTTAAAGCTGTAATCTTGAAGAATTACAGGTGTCTGATGATTGTAGATGTCTTCTTGAAGTCCGGGGTTTGCCTGTTCGGTTCCAGCGTCGTTAGTATCTCATGTCCGTAGGCTCGCTAGTTGATATCCTGAAGTTCCAATGATGAAGTCGATTTGCTACTTCATTGAAGTCGTCTTATGTTCAATATTGTTTGACTAATATTGAACGTTGAGAACCATCGTAACTTCTCTCACTAGTAAACTGTATCGAATTGTAGTAAATACTGATATATAATACTTGATATGCAATTGACTTCTATGTTTGTTATACGTAGTAAAATTTTTTTAAGTCAAAATTCGTAGAAGCAGAATAACGTTTACATCACATTGAAGACCTATAAAAATTGAAGAAGCTCCAAAATTTGTAAGAAGCTCTAAGAATTGAAGAAAGCTGCTCGTATAACTTGTACGTCATGTAACATCCATAAGAATTGAAAAAGCTCACAAGACATCGTGTCTAGCGTTTATATAGGGTTATTTCCCACTATTCCTGTTACCAACTTTTCGTAACTTACACTATGTTTTTTTTCCAAATTTCCCTTTTTTCCAGGACTTTTCTTCTCCAGACGGTTCCCCTAATCTTCCTGTTAGTTCTCCAGTTTAATTAGCTTTTCTAACCTCATTTTAAACTAATTAACTCCATTGTTTTCATTAATTAGTTTCAGCATTTTGTTGGTACCACTGCTTGAGTGTTGCTGATTGGTCCTTCTTCCCACTATAAATCTTAGCTGATAACTCTGTCTTCTGTCTATTGTTTTCCTTCTTTTGTTCGTAACTTCTCGCGGCTTTGTCTGATTTTCCCGCAAGTTAGCTTTTCTTGCTGCGTGTGCTTTCCTCTTCCATTCAAACGGTCGTCGTGCAACTTCCCGTTCTCGCTCACGTCCAGCGCGTACCTTTCATATCACGTTCCCAGGAAAAGTCTCTCAGTTTTTCTTCCCCGCGATTATCTTTTTTACACTGCATAGTTCATTGAGAATTTACAATTTTTTGTGTTAACTTCTTTTCCAAAATTTATTGTATATACTGGTGTTTTAATACATTAATAACTTCTCCTATTTTAACTTTAATTATTAGAATCTTTAAAACTTTAATTTTCTTTTTCAAATTGACTTGAAGGTGTAAAAACTCTCATCCTTTTTTCAAAAATAATATTTAAATTTTTTCTTGGTTTTCCTTTAAAACTTTTCTTTTATTATTACATGTTATGCTTTAACTTTACTGAACTTTATTTTTTTTCATACTTGAATGGCGTCTGAACTTTGTCATTTTAACTATTTTCTAAAATATTGAAATTTCGTTCATAACATATTTCACCTTTCTTTTAGGTCTATTCTTATATAAACCAAAAATACCTTTCTTTCTGGCTTTTGAGAAAATTTTAAATTTTCCCTTAACTTTACACTTTAATTACGTAAGCATCTCTTAATATTACAATTTGGGAATTGCATGGTTAACACACCCGTGTTTAGCGTAATGTCTTCCCTTTAGAAAAATCCAAGTACATAATATTCCTGGATCATGATATTCCCTAAAAAATCATTAAATAGAGGCTATAAGTTATTTTTTCCTTATTGGACAAGCTAGAGTTCAACAGTCAGTTTCCGTAGATAACGCCTCGCTCGCCCTAACTTGTCCAAGGTTGCACTACATACGTTCAAGATTCCCTTGCTGGCCTAGAAATATTGTTTTTCACAAAATGTTTGTAAAACCTTAAATTTCCAGGAATTACATGATTCCTGCCCGTTGTAATATCAATGACGAAAACAATACAAACAAATTTTTTAAATTATATGGAATTTTGATTGTTTGAATATATATAGCATAGCAAACTTTAAACTGTACCTAATTTTGACTGGATATCTTTCTCCGTCCTAGAAACAAACAAGGTCTGATGGATGGACCTAAAATTATATGTAATTTTGATTGTTGGAATATATATAGCGTAGCAAACTTTAATTTGTACCTAATTTTGACTGGATATCTTTCTCCGTCCTAGAAATAAACAAGGTCGGATGGATGGACCTTAAATTATATGGAATTTTGATTGTTGGAATATACTTAGCGTAGCAAACTTTAGTCCGTGCCAAATTTTGACTGGATATCTTTCTCCGTCCTAGAAACAAACAATGTCTGATGGATGAATGGAATTTTGATTGTTGGAATATATAAAGTATCAAACTTTAGTCCGAGCCAAATTTTGACTGGATATCTTTCTCTGTCCTAGAAACAAACAAGGTCTGATGGATGGACCTAAAATTATATGTAATTTTGATTGTTGGAATATATATAGCATAGCAAACTTTAAGTTGTACCTAATTTTGACTGGATATCATTCTCCGTCCTAGAAACAAACAAGGTCTGATGGATGGATGGAATTTTGATTGTTGAAATATATATAGTGTAGCAAACTTTAAACTATACCTAATTTTGACTGGATATCTTTCTTTGTCCTAGAAACAAACAAGGTTGGATGGATGGATCCTATATGGATTAAATTTTTCCAATTGAGATACCGAACCCATAAGAAACTAATAAAATGAATAAATGGTTATAAATACCTTGTATGCCTTAGCAAACCATGTTTTTATTGTAACATGTTTTACTGATGGTATCTTCAGGCTGGCACTCGGCATAAAACAATAAACAACACTCACACGACATAAAATGGTACATTTGTACACATCTTGTATTTAATTAAATTACAAGTGAAAAAAAAAGGACCGAGACTGGGATTATTTTTATTACAAATTAAAAATAATAATCTTGTATTTCTTATAAAAATTGTCTGTAAATAGCCACATGTTGTCCCAGCTGCTTCTATTACTTCACTCAATTGTAATGTGACTTGGTGAAACGACGATACATGTCGCACTAAAAACATGGATTTCTAATATGTTCACGTTATTTGTAACCATTTATTATCTAGTAAAAGTTGTCCGTAAGTAGCCACATATTGTCCCTGCTGCTTCTATTACTTGACTCAAATGTAATGTGACTTGGTGATTTATTATCTAGTAAAATTTTTAAGTTAAGGATTGACAATTACAGATAAATAAATATAAATTCACTAATTAAAATGGTATAAAATGTTTATCACTCACGTTTGAATATTTCTAGGTATATTTGAGAACTTACTTTGTGTTGGAACATTGGGCAAACAAATACATGTTTGGCATTTATCCTATCTCTTGGAAACACCGGCTGAACTATTATACATATTAGAAGAAAATCTTACCAGTCCTGCGACGTGCCTGGCCATCGATAAAGAAGGGCTTCTGCTTGCTTCAGGTAAGTGAAATCTAAATGTTATTAAAATAATTTACAGTAGAACGTCGGTTTTCCAAGTCTCTGTATTAACCAAGGCAAATTTTTTTTAAAAAAGAAAAAATTTGTCACAATCAATTCTGATAACTTACATTTTTTGCAAAACTGTTGTTTGCCTTGTACATCCTGAAAACATTTCCGCTCCTTACCCAAATCAATAGTATGGTGACCTTTAGCGGACGAGTGGTATAGTCTTGGGCCTGTTTACACTCCCCTCTTCGCGGCATCGTATTAGGACTCCCCATCCTTTCCTACGAGTTGTTTCTTCCCCCTGCTGTTGTATTTTGTATTTAAAACTATATTATTTAAAGCCAAATAAAATAGATTTTGAAGTAAGTATGGCTCCAAATTAGCCTATAACGACGTAAATGTTAAAGGAACCCACAACTCAATGGTTTTCTCACGGCCTACCGTATTATCCCCGAGGTCTGCCCGGTCCCAATTACCTGAGGTTCTACTGTAGTTTAATTGTTTCCAATGTGGAAACAAAAAGTGGTTTAAATGTAACCCTGTTTTTAGCGATTTTACATGTGGTCCTGATCTTACTTTTAAAATGACAGAAAAAAATCATTCGAACAATATTTTTGGGTATTTGAAAATAAATTTTAACTGAACATATAATATGTTTATTTTGCTACTATACATATTTTCCTACTGTTGAAAATCATTAAATATAGTCTCCAGGTACCGGGTTCAGAGCACTGGATGTTCCATGAGATATTTTTAATGAACAGATAAGGTGTTTTCTTAAAATATAATGTAGATAATGAAGATAGTGATTAGTATGTTTAAAGCTGAGGATTTAAACTCGTATTGTCTCAGAGAAAGTTGGTGGGAAAGGTTTAATTTAAAGTTTTAAACAGTGTTTGATTCAGAAATCCTAGTAATAGATTTAACTGTGTTAAATCAAAATAAGAAATTTGAAATTGATCAAAATTGTATACACTTCTATGTAGAACTAAATTACAAAACTTTTGTACATTTTAAAAAAAATTACAAAAAAAAATTAACTACTTATTATGTAGGCTTATAGTTGAACTTTTCCTTTCGTTACTGAACAATTTTTTTTTCTTGAGCTAATAACTTTGTAAATTTTACATCAATCAATGTTTTACTGGCATGTATGAATTATTTGAACCTTTCTCTACAAAAAAGCTACGGAACACTTTTGGATTGGTTTATAATTACTATATTTGGCTAATTTTTTAAAATATGCTTGCACACGCACCGAAATGGCTTGGCATTGCAAAAAAATTAGCATGGACAGTTGTAGGGTTAAGAACACCAAACCTACGGCGACGATATATCGGCGCCTGGGGTTTTTCACGAAATTTATCGGTCGCCTGGAGTTCAAATACGTTTTTTATGGTTTAACACACATTTTGTAAACATTTAACTTAACATATTATGTTTATGTTTTTTAATTAGTATTACATTTTATTTATTTATTATTTCTTTGTTATTACTATGCATTGTTAGCAAACATGCATTAGAATTTATTATTATCAAGTGCGTTTTTTATGGTTTTGCACACATTTGTAAACATGTAACTTAACGTATTATGTTTGAAATTAACCACTCATTCTCATTATTCATTAGTTTAGACTTTGTATAGTTGTATTAATTTTAACTTTTAAGCCTGTAGATTACCTTGAAATATTATTTTAACCCTATTGGTTATTTCTAAATTAAGTCCACGCCCTACTATGAGAGAGGGCGTGGTATAAATATGTAGCATAACATCTTGTTCAGATAGTTATAATTTACTTGTAGCTGAAATGTCACTGAATATGACGACATTGTCGTTCAAATGCGTTAGATCATTGAGCGTATTTTTATAAGAATTGTGTTCTGTGTTTTTATTTTTAGAAATAGTTAGAATGTCAGTCGTCATTTGCAAAGTTATTATTCTTATTTTGATATCGAACAACAGTGTAAGATATTAAAACTGTACCTTGACCTTGACCTGGCTGTTTTTACACTTTTCTTACAGGTTCTCCAATAAGCGGAGTTTTAAATATTTATAGCCTCGCTGATAGGAACCTTTTACAATCTACTTCTGGGTTGGTAGGAATTCAAGACATAAATTGGATGCACCAGACAGGATTGGTCGTCTCTTGTACAGGCTCTAAGGTATGTAGAGGTCCAATCACTTTTGAATGCGATGTATCTACAATAGCAGAACACAAATTCGTACTACAACATCCGATTAAGGCAAATAATCTAAATAATTACTAAAAGTAACAAATTTTTTATTTTGGTTTTGGCCAAAAATGTTTTATATTCTGCAGTTTTCTCGTAGCTAAAATTAGTGGCATTGCTGCACCAGAAAATGTTTAACCTTTGTTTTTTAAATTGTGTAAAAGGAAACAAACATTTATAAAGAGAAAATTTATTAGAAACTTTATAAAATCCTAAAAGAACAAAATCAAACATTTTTTACCTACTTTAACCTAATTTGTTACGGATATTTTAGCTTGATCTATTAATAAAAAAATGAAAACCATTCTTATTTTTTTAATTTGTGCGAAAAGAACAATAAGTTTCTTCTTGGTCTATCGAGGAATTAAAATTCAATAAATTGTAACCTCCTTTAACACTGGCTAACTAAACTTTATATTCTCGATTTACTTTGATGAGTTGTGCTGTATTATTTTGACTTTTTTGCTACATTTTAGCAATGATACAGAAATTATTAATTCATGAATTTTAGGGGTGTGCGAGATTTACTTTTTTAATTCAAGACGAGAACTTGATGTTGTTTAATACAAATTATTGAGAGCGAGAAAAATACGAAAGCTGAGATTTAGAAACAAGCGAGAAACGAGAATTTATTAAATACAATATATCGAGATCGAGAAAAAACAAGAAGAATAGCGTTTTTGAAACAAGAATGAACTAAAATTTTAATCTCAAGTTGGGAGTGAGAAATATCAAATACTCATTTACATCATTGAAAAACCTAATGTGTATGGGGATAAGTGAACCTTCATTCGATTTGTTATTGCTATTAAGTTTATGAAAGATATTGCAAATATAATGTATCTCATAGATATGTACTTTAACTTTAAGACTATTTATTAATAATATTTACACTACATATGCAACATATTCACTTTTATATAATTATACTTATTTTTAGTTAAGTAATTAATGGGCATTATTTATTTTACTATAAACCCCAAATAATTTAAATAAGATATTGTGATATCCTAATCACTTCCCTGTTGAATTGTTTGGTTTTATAAAAAGGCTAAAATAAAAAACTTGAGATTTTAAAAACGTATCGAGAAATTAATGACTGAACGGGAAAAGTACATCCAAGAAGTGAATATTATTTTATTAAATTAAATTGCAACTGAAAAAACATGGACCAACACCGAGGGAGTGTGTAAGCGGAAAAAAAAAAGAAATAATAACACCACAGTAAGCTGCAAAAAAAGAATAAAGATTGTCTTCAATGTCATTACACGAGGGATTCAGTCTGTTAGTTTAATAATTGCAGTAAAACCGTACAAGTGAGATAACATTGACCAATATCTGGAGTGATCAGGGTGGCTTAGTTGGTAGAGCGTTACGACGGAATTGTAAAGGTCTCGGGTTCAAATCCCGGTCGTGATCCATGTTTTTTCACTTGTATTTTAATTTAATATCCCTGGCTGAGGAAGTGTGTAAGCGGAAAAAAAACGAAATAATAACACCACAGTAAGCTGCAAAAAAAGAATAAAGATTGTCTTCAATGTCATTACACGAGGTATTCAGTCTGTTAGTTTAATAATTGCAGTAAAACCGTACAAGTGAGATAACATTGACCAATATCTGGAGTGATCAGGGTGGCTTAGTTGGTAGAGCGTTAAGACGGAATTGTAAAGGTCCCGGGTTCAAATCCCGGTCGTGATCCATGTTTTTTCACTTGTATTTTAATTTAATATCCCTGGCTGAGGAAGTGTGTAAGCGGGAAAAAAATTAATTTTATTCTTGACATCAAGACGATATTGAGTTATTTCTCGCTACGGTTCGAGAGTTTTGAGATCTGGTACATCCCTAATGAATTTATATTTCTTAATTGTCAATCCTTACCTTGATCTAAAAAAATTTTTTATGGTGTTTGTAAAATATATATGTTGATTTTTTCCTAATATTTTCTTCATTATTAACTTTATATTTTCTACTGTTTTCCAACAAAATACTTGGTTCCGACACTGTATTAATGATTTTTCTTAAAGAAGTTTGTTTATATAATTACATTTTATATTTTGAGCTTGCATTTAACAAACAACACAATGAGGACTTTATTTTTTTATTCGTACAGTAGACTCTCAAAAATCCGGACTAATTTGGCGGATGGCCGATCCGGATTCTGAAAAATCCAGATTTCCTGGAGTCGGGCATAAGTCGGCCGATAAGAGCAATGAAAAGCCGCACATAATATCGCAGCCGCGCCATACCGATACCCAACGATACTTTAACACTCTGGTACATCAACTTATGGTACTGTAATGTACATAATACAGTACTGGACTGCAATTAAGTAAAACACAGAAATGAAAAAATTAAGTTTGTGAACAGTATTGAACTGTTTTAATAAAAAAGAATCTACATTACTGTTCCAAACACTTTAAATAAACATAAAAAACATAGTATGTAAAAACAACACTACAAGTTGGAAATTTATTTATAAAACATAAGAAATGAAAATTTAATGCTAGAAATGTATTGCAGCAAACTAAAAAAAGTACAAACTAAAAAGAATGTACAACTAACACATCTGCGTGGGAACTTCCACTGCCTTGTGGATCATAAACATCATCAATTTCGTTGAAACATGGAGCGCCCGAAGGTACAAAATACATGCCATTTATGCTATGCAGAGAAATCGCGTGGGTTTTACCGATTTTTTATTAAAACAAAAATATTATTTCCGATTAGCGGTCTGGATTTTCGTGATCCGGATTTATGAGAGTCTACTGTACTTTATTAACTCCAACTATGAAAACTTTTAGCTCTGAATGACCGAATTGATTTGATTCTGCTTGTTTTTAGGACTTAACCTTTTTTCACTTCACACCTGAAACTCATAACGAATTCAGGTTACTGGCTGGATGCAAGAACGCACTTCAATCCAGGGGTCTCGACAATTTACACTCTGCGCCTTGCTTGAGTGCTTTACTTGCACTTTTACCAACTGAAGTACTTAAATTTTATACCAAATCAATGGAAAACCATAATCAGCTTATGGTACCAGACCTACTGAAGTGTTTAATTTCATTTATGTTATCCTTAAACATGAACGAGTTTATTTGTTATAAACCAACTCCACCTAATACTCTTCGACACAAGTCTCTTGGTAAGTAAACTATACAAATAGATGGTGCAGTACAAAGCACTTAATAACTTAGTGAACTCCGTTTATTGTAATAACACATCATAATGTCACCTCCAGAACTGTTGTATAGACTATATTATATAGGTGTTTCAAAAAGTAATTTACAACTTTGAAAAATCATATTAATTTATTCACAGAACCTACAGTGGTGTTTGTAGTGTCAATTTGTGTGGAAACACATCAAGTTTTGACTCGCGTAGTTTGCTAGTGCCGAATCGCACCGTCACGAGCGCTAGCAGCAGTTGCGTCAAACATGGCTGCCATCACTGGTCCCGAAGAATCAAAGTGCGTTTTGGTTTGAAGAATCAAAGTCGGCGACAACAATTCAGCGTAATTTCTGTACCAAGTACGCTAAAGATCCTCCTAGTAGGCCTACAAATTTATGAGTGGCATAAATGGTTTGTAGAAACAGGGTGTTCAGTAAGACAAAAGAAATCACCAGGTCGTCCAAGCACATCTGACAAAGTCGTTGAGCAAATGAGACAAAGTATTGTTAACAGCCCTACGAAATTGACCCGGCGTGCATCTCACGAGCTGCAAGTCCCACATACGACTGTTTGGCGAGTGTTGAAAAAAACTTTGCATTTAAAACCGTACAAATTTACGATTTTACAAGCAATAAAAGACACTGATAAGATTGCCCGCTAGAACTTCTGTGCGGATATGTTAAATCGAGTGGATGAGAATGAACATTTCTTGGACAACATAATCTTTTCTGACGAGTCGACTTTTCACTTAAATAGCAAGGTTAACACACATAACTGTAGGATTTGGGGCAGTGAAAATCCACATCAAACATTGAAACATGTTCGTGATAGCCCTAAACTTAACATTTTTTTGTGCATTGAGCAAGAACAAAATTTACTTCCCCTTTTTTTCCAAGAGAGAACCATCAACGGGATAGTGTACCTGGACATGCTATAACAATTTTTGATACCACAGATCAATGAGGATGACGAAGAACGCAATGTTTATTTCATGAAAGATGGCGCCACCTAACTACCTGACTGATGTCCGAGATTTTCTGAATGACCACTTTCCAGGTCAATGGATTGGCCGTGATGCGCCAATTGCATGGCCTCCACATTCCCCAGAATCACCTCTGTAGGTTCTCTGAATAAATTAATATGATTTTTCAAAGTTGTAAATTACTTTTTGAAACACCCCGTATAATATGTTTACATACCTTGATTTCTTTCTACAGTTCTTTTTGTCCTTGGGTTCACGGGACTACCGGTTTCGCAGCTTCATGTCTCCAACAAACATGATGTACACATAGTTTTTCACTGAGTCACAATTCAAATTTAAAATAAACATTTAACAAATTATCACAGTACATTTAAAAAAAGAACACTTCATCCAATGTTGGCCACTAATACGTCCTGACTGTAACAGTTTCAGTCGGGA
>JAGFPH010015412.1:0-21301 GCA_018207615.1 Philaenus spumarius | reverse complement strand
TTGTTTCTCAAGATAGTTTTTAGAATTTTTCGTAATATTGTTTGTGTTTGAACATAATGTAACAACTATTATAAAATGACTCCGCGTGTTTGTCTAAAGGAAATATAAATTCTATTATTACAACTTGAAATACTAAAATTTTAGGTTAGTTTAGATTTTAACATGTAGCCTAACGTAATAGAAATGTATTTTTAAACTCGGTCATGTACCTGATCGCTTGTAAATTTATTACATTTAAAATAATTTAATTATTTTGTAAATAATTTACATTTATTTGTTTCTCAGATAGTTTTTAGAATTTTTCGTAATATTGTTTGTGTATGAACATAAAGTAACAAGGTATTTTAAAATGACTCCATGCGTTTACCTAAATGAAATATTAATTAAATACATTACAATTTGGTACATTACAATTTTAGGTTATACTAGATTTTAAGTTGTTAGAAATATACGTTTAATAATGAATAAATACAGCTTCCGACACAGACAAAATATTGTTGTTCTGAACACTGTCGTTGCAAATTATTGGATTCTCTAAAATAGACATACATAAAACATGTTTACCAATAAAAACAATTTTAGTGGAAATATTCGTTTTGGGACCCTGATTCCAAAAAAGTGTTTTCTTTTTACAAAATGTCTGTCTGTATGTATGTAAACAAAGCTAGAGATAAAACTATTATATCGATTACAAACAAATTTACACCAAACATATAAATTAGGCCTGTATAGATAAACGAAAAAGGGTTTAAAATTTTTTTTAAAAACAACCCCCTTTTGAGCCAAAAACCCCCAAAAAATCAGTTATTATTATTACTAGCTAAACGAGAATTTTGAGAAAGATGCGTTTTTTTAATGTGGTAGGGTACATTAAGAGCTACAAAAATAAGCCAAATTTTAACAAAATCTTCAGAGCCGTTTTTTTATTTAAAAAATAATAACTGATTTATTTGTGCAAATTTGTTCGAAATCGATTGAATAGTTTTCTCTTTAGCTTTGTATACATGTTTGTGAGAAAGTATGTGCCAGTTTCTAGTACCGTTTATTTATTTAACACAAAATACAGACAATTGACAAAACTAAACTAAATGTAATACAGTATGACATTGTTTTTTAGTTATTATGTTTAGTATTATAATGCAAAATGAAGAGTCTGTATAACTTGGTTCTACATTCAAATGGCTATGTACCAATTTGTTTGTTACTGTGTCCAAAAGAACACTAATTACTAGCAGCAGTCTTGTTGCCAGGGCACTGAACCTTCATCACTTATGAAATATTCACTAAATTCCTGGCGAATAGCTTTTGCAATACTAGAAGGCTTCTTAGGGACTCTTTTCAAACTTAACATTGTTCCCGAAGGCATTCCAACTACCCTCCACTGACCCTCAACTGACATGTACGTATTTTGCAGCAGGGAAAATCACTAAAAGTTGAAATCTCATTCATATATGAAGCGTTGGCTCAATCTAAATTGGCTGAATTGTAATATATCGAATTGAAACTTGACATAGGAGTTAAAATATATATTTTAAAAATTTATGCTAAGTCTCAGCTTGTTATCTTGAAAATGACCCGATCTAGAGCCACTTGACTTATTAATGGGTTTCTCGATTTTAGGAGTACCGGACCCACGAACTAATTTTAATCGGCTCCAGTTTAGAAAATTTTCAAAATATCAACCTAAAAGTTTTTTTACAAGTTAAACATATAGATTCAAACAAGATCAAGGAGTATAAACCTTTTTTATTATTTACTTTTAAAAGCACAAGTAACTTAAAAAAGTATAATTTTATACCTTTTTAGATTTTTTATCAAAACGATTGAGTTGATCAGCTGCAGATTAGTCAACTTTTTAAATACAGTTTTTAAAATAAGTATAGCAAAAATTAATTGTATTTGTAACTTCTGTACCAATTTTTAAATCGATATGTTCAAAAATGTCGAAAATGGAGTCGTTGAATCCGAAAGTGTTATAGTTAAAACGAAATAGGTAAAGCAGAAGATTATTTTCAAACGCCTCGTTTTTAAAAATAACATGAAAAAAATCGTTCATACTTACTAAGAATAGTTAGCTATACTGGTGCATTCAACTTGTAAAACAAATTTGATGTTGATATTCCAAAAATTGATGAAACTGGAATAGATTGAAATTATTTCGTGGGTCCCGTACTACTAAAATCGAGAAACCCATTGATAAGTCAAGTGGCTCTAAATCCGGCCATTTTCAAGATAACAAGCTGAGACTCAGCATAAATGTTTAAAATACATTCGTTTTTTCGTTTTTTCCAGACTAACCATTGTTCGGAGAAAGGAAATACATATGACCTTTTTTATTGAAAAATACTTCCCCTACACGGTGGTATTTTTTATTTTTCTTTATCTTCTTTAGAAGTGTGCTGCCTTTAGAACACTATACTTTGATACACTACACTGCATCTATATAAAATAAAGTGTCAGTGCCCAATTCAATCAAAGATAATGTCAGCAATGTATTGATCATTTATTGTAGCTTAACATTTGCATAGGTATTGAAAACAAGTTAGGTATTTGAATATAAACAAAGTCCGAAATATTTGTTCAATAGGGGGGGGGTTATAACCCCCAAACCCCCCCCCCCCTGGTTACGCCTATGCTATTGGTGAAATGTAAAAAAAAAATTACTTATGAATTTTAAGTTACATAACAGTCTACAGTTTAATAATAATTGCAATTTATTATAAGTTTTACTCTAGATTCATAACATTAAATGAAGTATAATACTGTATAGTACATAATTGTTGTAAACTAATAAAAACATTTCATTACTAAAATAAATGACGTATTGCTTAAACAGTAAACAAAACATATTTCATCTCAGTTGTGCTAGCTACTTATGGTCTTTAGAAGAGGCCGTAAGGAATAAGCAAAGCACCAAGCAATAAGGAAAGAAATGTTTACAAAACCGAAAAGACGGATCAAGGTCAAAAGATTTGGTGCGTAAGCAGATGTCTACTCATAGAACATAGAACTGCCGGCGGGAAACAGCAGGAGAAGGTTGGAATAGTCTGTAGTAGAAGGAGAGGGGGAGACAGAACTACTTTTCGTAGTAAATTCATTGCACATCAATGTTAAACGGCTCGTAGAAGTTCCAAAATGTTCCGATAGGCTCGCATGATTTACAAATAATTTCTGTCTTTTGCCCCCTCTTAAAAAGAATTATAAATGCGTTGAGTCAGCCGCGTTCAGTTAGAAGTGTGGGAAGAACGTGACAACGCCGCACTAAGGCGATTGGAGCGTTCAAGGACTCGGTGTAGGCCTACACAAGCCCGTCCATCGACGATATTCTTTCGTGGTCTTTTATAAAGTATCTGCATTCTTTGAATGTTTCAAACATTGCTACAGGTGCTTATTACCTAGCTCGAAAAATACATAGTTTTAATACAATAAGATTATAATGAAAAACTTTGTTTTTTATATACATTACGCTATATAAGTAATTACTAGCTTTTGTAAGTTGTAAACAAATAATTATAAATAATAAATAAAAACATCCCCATGTGTGTCACCCGTAACAGAAGGATTTGAGATTTCCATGATGTAACATTTTGCAAAGTCACTAATGAGCTTTTATGAGTTTATTATTACTATTTCAAAGCTTTGACGTTAATTTGAAACTAATTAAGTTGTTCATGTTTGGTGTTGTATACACGGAGATTGCTAATATAAGTGGGGACATTGTTTAAATTAAGTTTAGTTTGAAAGAAGTTAATTGTAAAAAATAACCCTAGAATGCTTAAATTTTGGAAAAAAGTTTTGGTACAATGCCTAAATTTATGACAAAAATCCGTATTAAATAGAAACGAAAATGTATTTTTTTATTTAAGTACATAGACATTTTAAAGATTATAGTAAGAGTTAGGAAAATAATGCAATCACCCAATTGCACATAATAAAATACAGTATTTGATAAATAAATAATACTCAAACAAGTCATTTGAAAGAAGAATAAATAAGAAAACTCTGAATTTAATAAGAATGGATCGACAGCATAAAGTATTTAGGAACACTCACTTTGCAAATGTGAGTAAAGCTAATTTTCAATTTAAGCTAGTGCATGCACTACAGTTATTATTAAATGCAACGTTAAGTGCTTTTTCTTGGAAAATTTCTCTAAGCAAGATAATATATAACATATTTAGTAACAGCTCTAAGTAATTTCATCAAAATAATAAAGACAGATGAAAGTTGAATTATTCTACTAAAAATACGTACGAACTACAGAAAACGCATTTTTACTTTGGCTCGCATTTGAATGCCTAAAGTATTGAAATCATGCGGTAATTTTTTGCGAGTCTGTTTTCCTGTATACATGATATAAGCACTCACAGACGTCGTAGAAAACTTCTGGTGGTACCAAAATCATCGTATTCTTATTGCGGAGAGTTGAAAAGCTTTGGAGTTTTCTAACGTGGGTCGTGGCGCGTCGGGGTCACGTTTTTGGGCCAAAATTTTGAAAATATCGGGAAACATTTTTAAAAATTCTGTGTGGGGTAATGTTTTATATTTTTTTGGGTACGGGAAACCGATTTTGACAGTTAAAAAGTCTTAACGCTTCGGGGTCACGTTTTTGGATCACAATTTTTAAAATTCAGTGTGGGATATCGTTTTATATGTTTTTGGGAATGGGAAAAACGATTTTGACAGTTAAAAAATCGTAGAGCGTCGGGGTAACGTTTTTGGTCTAAATTTTGAAAATATTGGGTCAACATTGTGAAAATTCTGTGTGGGGATATCTTTTCATATGTTTTGGGTATGGGAAAACCAATTCTGAGAGTTAAATAGTCGTAGTTTCAATTAGTGTGCTCTGTCCGGACGAGCCGAAGTCTCGAAAAAGTGTTCCATCTTTTCACTATTTATTTTACTTTTAGTAAGCAAATGTACTTTGTATTTCAATTTCGTTATCGCATATTGCTTCATAGTGTGAGTGTAAAAAAAATAAGGACAGAAAATAATCGACTTTTTAGGTGCATTTATGAACTTTTGTTGGAAAAGCTTTGTAATAATTATATAAGTAACTATAGTGGGAAATTTCTGTTTGTGTACTAAGAAGTTCATATTTTTTACTTTTTGACTCAACGTAAAACTATTGACTCAAACGAAGAGATAAAGTTACTTCAAACAGAAGCAACTAAATAAACAAAGATCGATCTTAATTCCAGTTTTTAGAATGCGTTTGATTGGTGACATATTTTTCGTTAAAGTTCTTCAAATACAATTCCTTTCATGTTTAAACACGTTTTGTTTTTCGAGACTAACAACACAGTATACAATTGAATGATATCTGTCGTATGTTTGCAAGAAATAATATTTTACATTTATTAGTATTCCGCAGCACAATTAAAACTTCGCAGATACTTTTGTTGGTTTCTTGGAATCAACAAATCCGTAATCCTGTACACGTGTCTGATTCTGTTGCTTACAACCTGTTCTAACAATAACTGTTATTTTCCCAAGTAGGTAATACTTTTTTTAAATACAATAGTACTGTAGTTTGATTGTTTCTAAAAATTAAAAATTTACCTGTTTATAAATAAATAATAATAAATAAAAATAATAATACTTATTATTGAAAGAAAGTTTTATTAAATACTAGTGGATCCAGCAATAATACTTCGCTATTGCTTGATTCAATTTAAAGGGTGGTTATTGCATTTCATTACATTGACTTAAGTAATCGAATAGCAAATTGGTTTTTATGCCACTTAAGAATATATTACACAAATTTAGATGTATAGTTTGTAAACCTTTATAGATAATACTGTAAACCTTTTGTTTGATTTTACTTAGTCTAAAAAAACCGATAGTTGTAAAGAATTGTAAAAAAGCCTGATTCTAAATTAGCCCAATTGGTTGCATTATATTTTGGTTCATTGTAGGCCTAACCTAAAATTATGTTCAGTTTTTGACCCGACTCAGCTGTTTTATATATATTATGTAACAACCAATGTTTTAATTTAATTAAAATATAGTAAGCATTTTTAGTTGATTTTTGTTTTTGTTTGCTTTCTGTTGGTCAATCTAACTTAAAAAAGCTGTTGGTTTTGAAGAATAATAAACTGACTAGCTGATCCGTGGCGCATTCTCATTCTAACTTACTAATAGTGTTATATTAATTTAAATCCATGTCAAAGAGAAATAATTTTATTATTGTTATTATATATTTTTAAACAACTTAACAACTTGCAGAAGGTAAGCAACAACAAGTAGGTGAATCTACAATGCTTATTATAACCACGCTTACAATTAATTAAAAATAGCAATGTAGTGGCGTAACGGCAGCTCTCCAGCTGGGTATTGTTATCATCAGTGTTGCCACGCCAGGAAAATATTCCTACAACTGTAGCGTTTGTAGAAACGTAAATCTAAAACTAGTAACTTTTGAATTCGCTCGCCAAGGCCAATTCATGTTGGCAACATTGTACGTTTATTAGATCAAGCCTGCCACACAACAGCTGTTCGGTGCCTGCCTGGCTTGTTAGCCGGTCGACCTTGATTATTTATTTCTTCTGCCGTAGCCTTGACCATGTCAGGTGAAAGTGATAAAACGATCAACTCTTAGTCTAAACCGAACTTATTTAAATGTAAAACCGACATGGTAAATTTAACCATCTGTAAGCAAGTTTTTTAAATATGCGTTCGTGAGTTGTTTAAAGTAATTCTTGTGAAGTGTTTTTATGGTGTTTCAAGGCAAATTTGTCTACCTTGTCTAATGCCTATTTCGTTACAAAACATGTCTACGGGATAAGATATCCATCTATCTTCTACCAGGTAAAGTTCAAACCTAAATTACACCCTGAGTTGGCTATAATAATATGTATTGTGTGAATTTAACTGTAACATTTATCTACACTTTCAGAGTATATTTTATGTCATAACTTAACTTCATTTTTCCATAGCCTATATTTTATCTGTTTTACTTTACGTAGCCACAAGCCTTAAACTGTTTGCATTATAAGATTTAGAAGCCTTTTTAAGCCTTATAAAGGTGTAATAGTGTGTATTCAAAGCTCTGTTTTAAATATTTCTTTGTAAGCCTATAAATTAGAATACAGTTTCTTACACGAGGTTAAATTACAGTTTCATACAGGAAAATATAATACAGTTCTATACACGAGGTTAAATTACAGTTTCTTACATGATATAGTTATGCAGCTTTATACATGATTTTAGCCATGTACTAAAACATGTGTTTTTTTTATAGTGAACATCACTGGTTTAAGTATCACATGGGTTTAACATCCTACAAGTTTTGTCTTCCATCTTCGGAACAATAACAACCAGCTATTATGAAAACATTTCTGAGTGTTGCTAGAATTTTGAACTGTCTGTTACTTTAAAAATGATATCAAATTAATAAAGGCTTACATAGTTGACAAAGGCTACAAGAATATTTTTTGTAATAATAATTGGGAGGAGCAAGCTATAGCACATTTCGGACCTTAGCCCTAAGGGCTGTACATTAGAAAAATTTATATACCTTTTTTTATAGAGAGACGTCTCATAATTTTTTTTTTATTAATTAATTTTTACCTAGTATTAAGTTTGGCCGTAGATATAAAATTATTATCAAATCCATGGTGAATGTATTCAATTTTGTAAATTTGTAAACACTACTAGTTCGTAATTTTGTATTTTTTTTATTGTAAACAGGGAGGGTTTTCAAATTTTATTTTGGGGAGGGTTTTTCTTTTTGAACATAATTAATTAATATATATATATTGTAAATATTTTCTTTGAAAATCAATTGTACTTAAGGGCATGTCAATTTAAGATTTTTATTATTTAAGGGCGTATAATCTTTTGTATTTTAATTTAAAATAATATTTTAATAAACAAATTGTTTATTAAGTGAATTGTATTTGTTTGGCATTTCCTGTGAATAGCTAATGCAGGTGTTTCTTGAAAAACTTTCCAAAATAAGGTAAGGCTACAGATTATTATCCTTAGAAGGATTTATCATCTTTGTTTTTCTTATGTATGTACCACCCCATTTTTTGACTCAGTACGCTTTCCATTTTGTTTGTTCCCTTTGAGGATGGTACACAACTTACTTGATATTACATCACTGTTACTTTCGGATTCTTTATTTTTTTTTTTCGTATAATTGTATTGGTTATATTTTTCCGGTGTAGCTGTTAAAGTAGGCTTTAAAATGATTACTCATTCATGTAATTTGATGACGTATTAAGGAAGTTATGGCGTACCGACAAAAAAAAATGGTCTTGAGAAATAATATATGTGATTATAAATGCTAAGTAAAGTTGCTATGGTAATGAATGTAAACAAACATGACGTGTTGCTAAGCTTTTTATAAGAACAGCTGTTTTCGTGCGCTATGGTCTTGACTATTGAGTCCATACAAAAGAGGCGGTTTAGTTTTTTCCAAGTTTGAAACTTTCTCGGGAAACTTTTACGAACAACCTAGTTATATAAAAACCTAGTTCGGACTATTACGAACATTTTTAAACAAAAAAATGCTAAATTTTTCCAGCCGTTCCAAGTGATGCGCTTACAAAGGAACAGTAATTAATTTGTATTATATAGATTTCAACATTTTAAACAGAACCGTATGGTACCAAAACCTGGCATATAGTACAATGTTTTTTTTAGTATGTTTATTGATTTGAAATTTTAATACTTATATAGACATACAGTAGATTAAGTCCAGCTCCATACAATGTATTATCTTAGAAGGTAAAACAATTTTTGAAGTAAATTAATTACTATTTACAAGTCAAAATCCTGATATAATGAATTACTGAATTCCTATATCTTCATAACTGTTTTAAGTAGAAACGCGAAGTAGTTGTTAATTTCGTTTCGTAGGTAATTTGAAATAAATATCGGTTATAAATTATCAATAATTTAAATTATAAAAGCCTTTGAATAAGCTATCGCTATGACGTCTAGCAACCTAATTTAGAATATTTAACTTACTGCGGTGGTAGCTTTTAGTATTATGTTAAAGCCATTTTTACATCTCCTTAACAGCATAAGCGAAATATAAAAAATGATTTAGTAACTACATCTCTTATAATTGTTATATCTCTTTTAATTTTAATAGATAGTCATTATAAAATGCTTTAAGTTCTAAACTATAAACAGTAATTATGGAGGTAATATTTCTGTTTGTATGTAGTAATACATTTTAGAGCATTAAAACAAGAACAAAACTATACTATACAGAGTGTTTAGCTTCAACTGTCCGAAACTTTACGGAGTTGTCATCTGGAAACAAATAATACAATATAATATGTGACCTATCTCGTTCTGTCCGACCGTATGTGATTTTTACAAATACCTTAATTCATCAGAAACGGTTTACGATGTAATTATGAAACTGGGTTTGAAAGTTCACTGACATAGGATAAATTTAACTTAAAACATTTGTTTTCCCGCAACAATCCGTTTCGAAATGGCGGTAGTTGAAAATTGTCAATGCTATCTATATATATAAAAGCGAAATACCTTTCATTCACTCACTCACTCACTGACTCACTCATCACGATTTCTCCAAAACTACGAAACGGATTGAAATGAAATTTGGTATGTAGCTTCCTCTAGGGCCATAAGTGTTCAGTAAAAAAGGGTTTTAAAAAATTGGAAATTTTAGGGGGGTTTGGGGGGTAAAAATTACTAAATTACGATTTCTCCAAAATTACCGAACAGATTGGAATGAAATTTGGTATGTAGCTTCCTCTAGGGCCCTAGGTGCTCGCTAAGAAAGGTTTGAAAAAAATTCGATATTTTAGGGGGTTTGGGGGGGGAGGGGTCAAAATTACTAAAAAAACCACCGAACGGATTGGAATGAAATTTGGTATGTGGTTTCCTCTAGGGCTATAGGTGCTCGCTAAGAAAGGGTTTCAAAGAGTTTCAAATTTTAGGGAAGGTTTTGTTGTTCAAAGTTACTAAAATACCCATAAGAAATACATACTGTAATATATTTATGGATATAATATATTTTTTGTTAATATATATTTAACTTTAATTTGTTTATCCGTGCAAAGCCGGATCGGGCCAGCTAGTATATCTATAAAACTATAAATTAAAAAGAATGTAATGTCACCAAATTTTTAAGACCAATCCAACGATATATAGTTTTTAACACTTGAGTCATAAATAAAGGAGAAGACTCAAATTTAGTGGTCGAACATTTGGCTTGTTATTACTATTTCATTAATATAACATTCAGCACACGAATAGGTCAGCACATTCGACCACTAGATTTGAGTTGTCTCCGTTATTTCTGACTCGATTATTACAAACGATATATCGTTGGATTGCTCTTAAAATTTTCTAAAAGTGTTGTTACTTCACATTTTTTTTTAACATTTGTAGTTTTCTAGATGTTTAACATTGATAAATCTGATTCCATCTGTTTCAGGAAAGTGCGTAGAATGACACGCAGGGAACTTGGGTGGCTATCACTTGGAAGCCTACTGTTAAGGATAAACACCCCGGCAGTAGTTCCAAATACTGCCGCCACGTAGCGCTTCAAAATTATGAAAATTCATTTTACTGATTACTCGCTTACCATTTGAGTAAAAATTGGTTTGAAAACTGATTTGTACTTCTAATATGTATCTTTAAGTCGCTATGCTAACGATTTTTTTATTTTTTATTTAATAAAAACAATTACTTTGTAACTGCTAAAAGGAATTTTTTTTAAGAAAAACTGGTAGTCATTTTGAAGATTTGATGGAGAAATGAATTAATAATTTTTCAGACTGAAGATCGAACCAGTGGTTCCGTCGGAATCGATTTTGCAAGGTTTATCTCTAGTATTTTTTCATGCGTATTCCCCCTCCCCCCAACCCGCGCGCCATTAAACAAATTCATCACGCCACGCGCTCGCTCAGTGACGACTCGCACCGGGAAATGCTTCTGTTTCCCATATATTGTTGAAGAGCATTACATGTATTGTTTTTCCTGCTCGTCCCACTTGGTTGTTATAAAATATTAATTCAGCATACGTGGTATGTTTTGCATACTTTTACTAAGAAATGATATGTTTCTTGTGTATACAGGATGTTTCGTAATGACTATGTAATATTTTAGGAAATGATTCAGCACATAAGAATTAGAAAACACATCAATTGGACATGTGTCCGGAAAAGCTTTGTTTTCTCCCAGGGCTCTATAACAAGGACTATACCATTTTGATCATTTACCGTGACCCAGTATCGATCGCCTATGACTTCACCATGCTGATACACGCTAGCTGGTAATATTTGAGTAGTGCGTGCGCAGTCGTTAACTCGCTGTTTTAACTCGATGGAAAGGCTTCAATAAATAAAATTTTGATATTCTTAATCTACATAAAGTACGGATTATAACAGTATAAAAAACTTTTATTTTAACAGGTATTTCGAATTTTAATAATTGAAAATATTTGAGAATTATCACAGACTGACATGAAAAAGTTACTAAGCGAGGAAATTTTTTATTTTTGAGTTATAAACAAACCCACAGCGGGAAAGTTGTAGCCAATGAATTGATCTAAACTATCCAATTCACCGATTTGTGATAAAATGATTACATCATTATGAAATCGTTTGTTATGAGCGTGAGGAGGTGCTTTTCCTCGCTTAGTGACTTTTTCATGTCAGTCTGTGATAATTCTCAAATATTTTCAATTATTAAAATTCGAAATACCTGTTAAAATAAAAGTTTTTTATACTGTTAGAATCCGTACTTTATGTAGATTAAGAATATCCAAATTTTATTTTACTGAAGCCTTTCCATCGAGTTAAAACAGCGAGTTAACGACTGCGCACGCACTCCTCAAATATTACCAGCTAGCGTGTATCAGCATGGTGCCGTCAGAGTGAAACTGGCGGCACAGTGCCGAGATCAAAGAAACGGTTTAGCCCTTGTTATAGAGCCCTGGTTTTCTCCATAGCGGCCATTTTGTTTTTTCACTAAATAATTTGTATCTAGAGAACGGTTTGACCGATTGACTTAAAACTTGACATAAAGTTTACCTAACAATGATATATTTTAAGTAAAATAAGCGATTATATTCATTAATGCGTTTTAAAATGGTGACTGTTAAAAAAATGCAAACCTGAATTACCCAAAAACCATACATTTTTATAAAAAGTTTCAAGTCATCTTTTTTGTAGTCCTTTTTATTCTGTATCGGCTCTTTAACATAACTATTATCCGTCATCCGATTGTTTTTACAGTAACACTATCCGATGATAAATCAAAAGGGCTATAAAAAAGATGTCTTGACATTTTTTTGTTAAAATGTACCGTTTTTGGGTAATTTGGGTTTGAAATTTTGAAACAGTCGCCATTTTAAAACGCATTATTTATTTGAAATATATCATTGCTAGGTGAACTGCATGTCAAGTTTGAACTCAATCGGTCAATCCGTTCGGTAGATATGAATTATTTTGTAAAAAACACATACAGACAGTCAGACGACAAAGTACAGTAGACCAAGTTTTGTATTGTGAAATTTATTTGTCTCGATCCTAGGATTAATTCATTTTAATTAATTCATTTTAAACAGTTGTAGACACATTAAATGAAATACACAGATTAAAAACGTTTAACACACCTTATAATTAAATTAAACATAAGTTAGATGAAATTGGCTACATAAATATGTTTACATCAACAGAGGAGATACACTCTTTAACTATTGGTGAGCATTTGAATTACATTTCTTTATTTGTTCGTTTTCATCATTTCGCACAAAAACGTAAACGGATCATAAACGTCTTGGGCTATGTGTTGTTTGGGAGCTGGGAGCTGCGAGCCGCGAGGATGGGTTGTATGTGCCTGTGAGGAGAGAGAGAAGGCGCTACGTCGCGTCGCGTCGGTGCGTGCGCGTGTCAGTTAGCAGTTCAACGGGTGACACAACGTTGGAACTAAAAACGCGTTTCTGACAAAACCGTTCAACCGATTTGTTTGAAATAAACTTTAAAATTATTCAAAAAAATTTGCCCTAAAAATGACTACCTGTTTTAGTCAAATTTTGACTTATTTTAAAAGTTATTAATTGTAAAAATTTATTAAGTAATGTTTCCGAAAATTAGAAAGCATAGCGCCTTTAACAACTTTATACTGATTACAAAACAGTTTTATTTTTTCAAATCGGATAAAAAATAAATGAGTAATCAGTAAAATTAATTTGGCCACGACAGTGTTGCTATCTATTGGGCTAAAAACATAACTTTTTTTGTACTGCTTAGCCTTAAGTACCTCGACATAAAGCTGGACAGTCGACTCGACTTCAGGTGACACGTGCAGAACAAGGTCTCCAAAGGAAAGAAAATTCAGGGTTTCCTCTCACCCTTGTTGGCAAGGCGTGGCCCCTTGCCAGTAAAAGCTAAATTAACGATTTTTTTGTTAATAGTTGGTTCAGTGCTGATGTACGCGTCTACCGCTTGGTGGGCGCTTGCCAGCAAATCCAGCAGGAAAAAATTGGAGACTCTTCAGACAACTGCTCTTCGGAGACTCACGCATCAGCCATGGCACGTGAGGAACTCTACCATTCTAGGGTCAGCCGGTATCCCTACCCTAGAAGTTTTTGCTATAATATGTGCCACTAAACTGTTTCAGGATGCACGCAACTCATGCTATCCTCATATAGCCGATATCTGCAGGAGACCCGACATTCCGGAAGATGGTAGGCTCCGGCCTGCCGCTATCCTGGACGACCCGCCATAGGTTTCTTCACGCTGCGACTCCATCAAGATTGACATTAATCTGTTTACCTTCTTTTCTATTAACCCGTAACTGACACACATAAAAAAAGTTACACTCAAGTCACACATGGGTCCAGAGGACCCGTATAAGTTTTGTATGTATTTACTAAGGAACGAATAACTTAAAAAGATTATAACTAATAATTAAAAAGTTGTCATTTATTTCAAACATTTTAGAAACAATATTAGAAATTTCTGTCATTAATAAATAATTCAAAAATTTAAATTGTTTTAAAGATAACAAAGATAACTCAAATTTTTTTTTTAATGTTAAAATCTAATAACAATATCGGCCTATTGTTTCTTAAAAACATACGATTTTGCTGTTGTAATACTACTAAATGTAAAAACGAAATTAGAATACATTTTATTAATTAACAAATTGCAAGGAACATTTAATATTTAAAAACAGTCACACACAAGACACACATGGGTGCAGAGGACCCGAATACTAATATTTATAATATTTGCTTATATGTAGAAAGACATAAAGAACAAATAACACCGGCATTTCAAGTGCAGTTACGGGTTAAGTGAGTTTCAGATTGATTTAGCAGTAATTAGGGAATGGCTCCTAGATGCTGCTGACGCTCCCCCCAGTGATGCATGCGGAGTGTCTCTATCCGTTATGCATGGTACTGGAGTGTTGTGTGGTCAGGAGATGTCGGCGGAAACCCTCTTGAGCCTGTGTTGGGCCGGCGATCGTTTGGCGTTTAGTTAGTGAGTTGGCAATGGTTGTAGCACACCAACTACTGATGAGTGCTGTGACTAAAGACTATAAGGTTAAGTACCTTTCAGGCTATTTTTTTTAATGCTTGCATTTTTTTTTTTCAAAACAACTTACGTAAGAGATGTTACTAACTTATGTTAGGTTTTTTTAAATCTCAAAACGGCTAAGAATAATATGTAATAAAAAACATCTAAAAATAGTGGCCTACGAATAATACGTAAGTACCAAGTAATTTTAAGTCTAGGCCTAACCTAAAATTATTGCATGTATGTTGCCGTTAAGACAGGTAAAACAAATTAAACATACACACAATAATCTTAAGTTAGGCCTAGACGGATGAACCGACATATTATGTTTATTGAATGTATTTACAACGAATAGACATTTAACCGTGTTTACCATCTTAGCTTTGATGCTATAATTAATTCTACACCTTCATTACAATAACATTAAACGTATGGAAACAGCAAATATTTGTGTAAAAAACAATTTGATAATAAACGTCAATTGAAAGATTAAAATTATGTGTGTATGTTAACGTTAAGGATGGTAAAAGAATGAAGAAAAGACGTGATAAACTTCGTTCTTGACGGGGGTCCCACGACCGCACAAATTACTTTTTTATTATATACATTGAATACATAATGTGTAGGCTAACACATAATGTCTAAATTTAAATTTACTTTTTCTGAACTGTAAACCACTTTTAATTTTATTGTTGTTCATTATTACAAAACTCAATTTACGAAACTATGGTTACTAATGCACATATTATTTACATTTTTTACTACTTTTGCGTGATAAATTCAACACTAAAACTGCATTTCAATTATTGAATCTATAAAAACTTTGAAACATTACTACAAATTAAAATGTCTTATAACAGGTCTAATGGATACGACTACTCGCAAAGGAACGCTTTTGAAAATAGAAGTACCAACACATTTCGCTTCGAGCGTGATTATGGTAAGGACAACGCCTGGCAAAACTATGGAGGTAGAAGCACAGCGTTCTCGGACAAAGGCCAGTATATATTTTGGAACGAAATGAGAAATATAAATCAAGACCCGTGGAGGAAACACACATTCTCGAGTTATTCTCCTTTCAGGAGTTCAAGTTATAAAATGGGCTGAACGTTAATTAAACAAAAATATGGAACTGCTATAATAAATAAGATCAAAATACAAAAATAACCTAGCCTAAATATTTAGCCTCAACTTGCACAAAATACTGGGGCGCACGACCCCAGAACCATCTTTTATTTTTTTAAATTGTTCCGTACTTCTTGTTGTAGCTTTAGTACTCAATTGTGAAAGAACAAAATTGTTTAAACAATGTAACCACTAAATAAACTTGTTTTAAACTGCTACAAAACCATATCAATCTGTTAAAATCTTTAGCTAGTCCAGGTGAGTACATGATTTCTTTTATTAATATAATAAACTTGGAGCTCCGCCCCCTGCTCGCTTTGCCCAAAACCCCCAGTGAAGTCAATGCAAACAGATTATTGTAGACTCTGATATTTTCACTGACATGACGATTGACCTTTACATAGTTTATGTAAGAGAGAGACTAAAAAGACAGGTCCATTCCTAATTATTCGAATTACGACATAAGTTAGAATTTCATTATTATTAACAGCGAATTTCCATAGAAAAAATGAGCTATTGCAGTGGCCCGTATGGTAAGACAAAAGGTCGGGAGTAGCAAATGAGCATCGATCATGGTCCCTAGAAAACGTTTTGGGATGACATTAAAAATCATATATATATATGTAGGTATATACATATGTTACAACGGACAAAACTCGTTGTAGGTCCTGGGTTTGAATTTATAGTTAATTTTATAAATTTGAATAATCTGGACTTGCCGCGGGCTGAAGCCGAATGTAGGTCACGACAGTCATGTTGACGCGGGAGGGTCGTTATCTGGCCAAGCTAAACTTTTGGACCCTGCCTGTTCGAAAAGGAATAAGAACTTGTAAAAAATACTTAAAGATTCTTTCGGGAAGCCAAAATCCAGGATTTAAATAAAAAACAAAAATCTTCAGGAAATGCATTACGCTAACCGCGGGTGTATTTACTGCAAGATTAGATAATATAAAATTACAAGGTTACGTAAGATACAAGCTATTAAAGTATGGGGAGAAATTCAAAATTCCTCTAAATTGAAAAAGAAAAGGTTTTTTAGGCTTTTCTTAAGAAGGCCTAAAATAAAGGTGAAATAAGTTTTAGCGAAATTTTGTTAAATAAAAAAGTTAATGTTAATCCACTAAGTTCAAATGATAAAAAGTAGGTTAAAAAGAAAGTTTTTTAAATTCTAACCAAAACAAGTTTTAGTATTGATAACCATAATTTATAATTAAGAAGAAAAACTTGAAAATTTATGAAAGGAAAAAGGTGATAGAATTTGCACCTTTACAGCCAAATAAAAAGTTAAACTTAAATTTTTATTAACTGAAAATGGTAAATATTATGTAAATAACATAGTTATGTAAAAATAATCCAGTATTTAGAATATGTTTCGGGAGTAAAGTAAAACCCCAGTTTGTAAAAAATCGTTTAACTCCCTAACCCCACAGCAAGACAACCAGAGGCAGGAACGAAGTGAAAATCCGGCTAGTTAACAAAAACCAATAGACAAAAAGAAGTGTAAACAAAAAGCTGGAAAAAAAAACTAAGACTTTTCCGGGAAAAATCGCCGCTGAAAAACGCGCGCGGGTCGTGTACGCGAACCAAGAGTTGTACGAACGTCACTCGAGTTCGTGTATACAGAAGACAACGAGCTGAATCCAAAAATGTCACTCTCATGGAAATCGGGAAAATTCTGGAGGAGTTACAGAGGAAAAGGATTTTCCATAGCCTAAACTGCGGGAAGCGAGATAAGGACTCGAAACAGCAGAGGGGCTGGCCGAAGATGAGAAGGCTGGAGGGAGAGCAGGTCTACCAGCATACGAAAGTGGGCGTACTCCAAAAATAAAAGGAAAATTACATAAAACAATGGCTAAATCAAGTTTAAAAATAATGGAAAAATTAAAATAAAATTCAGGATAAAAAATAACATAGACTAGAAGTTTAAAATTGTCGAAAAAACTAATTTTAAAGCTTTGTAGTAATACAGTGTTAGAAAGCTTAAGTTGGAATGGAAGTAGTGCCGAAAAAGCCTATATAAACGATTGCTCGGGGAAACTCGAGGGCCTTCACATTTTTATGATGTAACTAGACACATCGAGCCTTGATTATTCTGCGATGTAATTAGACGCATCAGGAGCTGTTACTTGTTTTTTATAAAATACTATAGCATGCAAGAAGCTAAGTATTTTCTTCGCTAACCTTATAAATTATATAACAAGTGAGAAGATACGTCGTTGCGGTTTTCACCTGGAATGCAGCAATAGACACCGCCTTAATCTACAAGAACTTCAGTGGCAACTTAGTCAATACAAAGTTGGCCGAACTTGGAATATTCTGGAGGAGGAACATAGCCTGCAAGACAGCGGATACATGGAGTGATTCGTAGAGCTTCCAGACAGGACTCCAGGACACCACCAGGCGACCACTAGGACATGCAACGGTAACTTCGAGGGAATAACCGAACCGGGATTGCAGACACGACATCACCACATCCATCTCTAAGAAATCAGCCATCATTCATCCAGACAACCCTACCGGACTCCATTTTCACCAACGAGACAACTTAACCAGCACGCAGAGCATCTGTAGCCTGCCATCGCTAAACAACGTTCGCGGACTTCACATCAAACGTCGCGACGCCTGGACAAGTGTGAAAAGGTCGGTAGAAGCGTAAAATACGTTAGTCCCTGATAAAATTTGCCTGAATTAAATTCAAATAAATTTATTGTATAAATACTGGGTTACTTATGATGTTAGATTAGGTAAAATATTTGTATTATTAATTAAAAAAGTAGATTCATGAAATCGTAAATTCAAATTAAATCTTTCATTAAAATATTAATTAAATTAAATTGAATATAAAAATTAAAATAAAATATAGTTAGGTAAAAGATTAGTTCTGCCTTATAGTTTAAGAAATTATTATTTAAATTGAAAGGAGACTTATTATTTTGTATTTGTTGGAAAAAGATAAAATCCAAAAAGTAGGCTATATTTTCTGTTTAAAATTTTGAAAAAATAAGTTATTAAAATTTTATTTGCTTTTATAAAAAAGTTATTATTTACAAAAACACCTAGTATTCAAATATCCCAATAGTTTATGAGGTATAGATTAAGAATTGATACAGTGAATTTTCATAAAATATTTGCAAGCACAAATAAGCAATTTACAAGGTTAGTTTCAGAGTACTCACTACTCAGAGGTTTACAAAAATTAAAATTATTAACTTGTGTTCTAACTGAGCTAGACTCAAAAATAAATTACTGGAAGTATAACGTAAAATTTTTGTTTAGTCGGGATATTCAGCAAACTGAATATTCGACACATAGTTATTTCACCTAGGCCAAACAAAGCGAGATTGCCTATAAGACTTCCAGTAGGTGGAAATAACTTATTCTCCAACAAAGAATTCTCAAAAGGAGAGTTCCGTTGTAATGTATATATGAGTTTGCACTCTAGCGGCCGCATTTTAAGTCCGATTTGGTTCAAATTTGGTACACATGTTGGTTGTCTACGTCGCTTAGCCAAAAAAATCCAACAATCGGAAACGCGTAAATTTTTTTGAGATTTTTTCTACCAGAATGTATTTGTTTTTGTATTTTTTCTACAAATATAAATGTAGGATGTTATTCTGCACGTTTTGCTTTTTACGCGACCTTATAGGTCCCCCAAAAGCGATCAAAACGTAAAATACCATAGAAGTACCCGGTTCAAAGCATGTGGTGGATTCTAAATCGGGGTTGGCGTGCGAAGCACGCAATGCATTGTGTGTTGAAGATACTCCAAATATGCGTAATGGCGTACGAAACACGCAATGCACTGTGTATTGAAAATACTCCCAATATACGGAATGGCGTGCTAAGCATTTTGCAGCTATTCAGCACCGTCGTGAATAGACCTATTCCCAAATTGTTGGTTTAACCCCTAAAACATATGCCTATAAACTTAATTTTGGAAATTTTCTCAACTCACGTCAGCGGTTCGGCTGCGTGGTCGAATTATTAAATAACCTATAATCAACATTTCAAACAAATTTTGATATTACCAACCAAAAGAAACAATATAATATGTAAGATCAGATGCTTACTTATGTCTTCTTTTACTTAATCTAAAAAAAAAACTTTATTGTGAAGAATAAATAACTGATTTTAAATTTGACAAATTGGTTGCAAATAAACGTGTTTTTGGTTTCTTGTAGGCCTACCTAAAATGATGTTAAGTTTTTTACCCATAGCAGCTGTTTTATTTATAATATTTAACAACTAACAGATGTTGATTTGATTTATTATGTAGTAAGCATTTTTCGTTGATTTTTGTTCGTGTTTGCTTTTAGTTTGTTCGTCTAAACTAAAAAAGTTATAATTGAACTAACTTTTTTTCATTATGTAAGCTCCCGAATTGTAATGATAACAAATATTGAAATAGGTATACCACTAGGAGCGCTGAAAGTTTCACACAACACACAGTGGTTGCGTTAGCGATTTTTTAACAGTAATTTAAGTACGTTTTTTGTATAAAATAAAGTATTTGTCAAATTGCAACAGCTTTTAAACATTCCATTGTACAAGATATTGCACTTTGAGTTAAATTTTAATGTTTGCAAATAAATGGTAAAACATGCCTCTAATAATTGTTGAAGAGTTTCGGAAACTTTCAGCGCTCCTAGCGGTTAAAAGGTTAAGTTTATAAAAAAAAAAAAACACCAAGAATAAAAGCGTCTTAAAATTGCATGTAAAATCCAAATCCGTTATAAAAAATAGGGGTTTCTATTAGAAATTTCAAAGTTGACCGCCATATTGGAAAATTGCGGCCATTTAGAAATATTTTAACTACATATTTTTTAATTTCTCATAAAACAATGAAAGGTTCCCCATTTAAAGTTTGCTGTAAAATTAATACTTTCTGAGATCCCAATGGTGGCCCAATTAAAAAAATCACATAAAATATAAAATGTTTGAGAGGCTATATCTCATAAACGGTTGAGTTTAGGAAAACATACAAAAGAATAAAAATGTCTTAAATTTGTGTCTTAAATCGAAATTCAAAATAAAAAATAGGGGTTTCCATTTGATAAAATGAAGTTGGCCGCCATATTGGAAAATGGCGGAGTTTTTGGAAATTATAATATTGTATTTTTAATGCAAGGGAAAAAGTAGAGAAGGTCCCCCATTTAAAGATTGTTGTAACTTTTATAGTTTCTGAGATGCCAATGGTGGCCCATTTAAAAAAATCACCCTGTATATTACCTGTTACACTGTCTATCCAATCCTTGATTATTTGACTACCCCATCTTCCGGTCACTTATATCACATACAAAAATACACATTTAAAATCACTTTTAGGTAGTCGAATTCACAAAAACACAGTACACGAAACACAAATTAAGACATGAGCTACGAACATGTTGCCTAGGCGCTGAGTAACTAGCTACCGAGTTATCTTTAAACTGCTGTACGGGGAATGGTGGATGGACGAGTTGCGGTTGGCAAATGGAAACCGTCTTTTTATTATTCTCCAAGTCGATTATGGTGTCAAATACTACATTATATTGGAACGATACCTTGTCACATGCGATACTGTGTATAGAGAAAACTCGTCCCATGAATCCATAAAACGGTCTTTTTTACATACTTGTAAGATTTTTATGTTGGTCGTAAAGTCGCTGTAGCCGTGG